>LOJH01021873.1:1638-20119 GCA_001685095.1 Ellobius talpinus
AGAGAGAGAGAGAGAGAGAGAGAGAGAGAGAGAGAGAGAGACTTCAGTTAAGGTATGATTGTGGAATCCAATAGTGTTCAAATATAGCTTCATGCATTGTTGTCTGTTTATTTCTTCAAAGTTAATTAAAACATGAGACTTAATACCTTTAACCTCCAAAATATGGAACATGAGGACATTTTATCTGATATTCCTATTACTCAGTCATTCTTAAGTTTGCCACATAGTAAATGCTCATTTATTATTGTTTGTTATTTCAATTCAGCGTGAGTCCACCTAAGGAAGGTTTCATCTTTTTCATGCATGTATTTAACATTCTTTAAACAACTGCTTGCTGTTGGGCTGTTCTATGCATGGAGTATACCGCACAGAGGCTTAACAATATGTCTGCTCCCTAGACAACAAGCAAGCAAGGGAAGTAACTTCAAGAAGAGACTAGTGTCACCAGAAACAGAGCAGAGTCACACAGAGCTGGATCATGGAGAGCTAGGAACATCTGTGTGTGCCTACCAGCCATGCAAAGCTGTGAGAGAAGGAATTGGGGTCAAGAAGTAACTCTTGAAGTGTATCTGGGAGGAAATTCTAGCCTGTTGTGTTCAGAAGACGAGAAGACCCAGTGTGTCTTACACAAGGTGACTGAGAGGAGCTATGTGATTTAAAGATGAAAACAGGGAGAGGCCACATCATATCATCTGAGCAGTCAGCCATCCTGAAAACTAGATTGTCTTCTAGTGCCATCAGTGACTTTAAATCCCATCACATCTTGCACAATCTGAAAAATATTTGATGTTCACCAAATATTTGTAATAACTTGGTGCGTTCACTTAAGAATAAATGCATCAAAAGGGCATGTACGATCTTAGAGGACTCCCAAAAGATCTTATTTCAAGGAAAACTCAGAAATCAGCCACTCATTCCAGTCTTGGGAAAGTGGTGTCTACTGGATTGACAGAGATTCCTCATGGCAGCACCTCCCCTTGCTCATCACAGTAGCCCTACATGAGTGGGTGAAAGAAAGACTTGCCTTTTAGCTCGGTGAGAACATGTTCATGTTGGGAATTATGGTACAGATGCTTGAAATCAGCAATGAGGCAAACGTTCTCTTTGTGCCTGAGGAACTAAGGCTTCTTATTTTACTTATTGTGAGTAATTAAAAGGTTAAGATACCTCAGTGGCTTATATCTATTGTACTAGTCTTGTATTTCTCTTTGTTCCTGTCATTACTCAAGAATTGGCTTTCAAGACATATCTGTTATTGGAAATAAACTTAGAAGTTATTTTTGTGTTCTCGGATGATGGTGGCATTGTCCCCTTTACCATACAAGTGTAAGAGCAGCCTGTCCTGGCTAGGTTCTTCCTGACATATGTAATTTCTACAGAAGATAAAACTACTTTTTTACAACCACTTCAGAACTATTCTTCTCCAGCTAAGGTCAAGGCTAGCAGTTCACACCTCTACTCTGAGGCATTAATAGTGTTTAACTTTCTTTGAATCAGCCTATTCTCTAATAGTCAGGAGTAAATAGTAGTTCTCTGGCCTAAGAAGAATGTGGAGCTCTTCAAATGTGTTCTAGTCTTGAAGGTAAAAATTTTCAAATTTAGGATCTCTAGGGGTGGAGAGATGGGTCAGTAGTTGTGGGAACTCACGGCTTTTGCCAAAGATCTGGGTTTGGCTTCCAACACCCACATGACAGTTTATGACTGTACATCACTATAGCCCCAAGGGGCTTAGCACCTTCTTCTGGCCTCTGTGACACTAGCCATATATACCATACATTTACATACATGCATGCAAAACAACCATACACATAAAAAACAAATAGATATGTTTAATTAGGTATGTAGGGTTCATAATTTCCTTTGAACTCTCAGACAGGCAAAATCACCAGTGAAAACAATTTCACTACAACCAAAGGAGATAAAATTATAGACAATGAAAGTATAAGACAATGCCCAGTTAAACAGTGATTGGTCTAATCATCTCATCTGGAGTTTATATCTTTAGGTATCGCCGTAATATAAAAACAAACTAAGATGTTGTCTTAGAACAGTGTTGAACCTTAGAGAAAAAAAAACAAAGAAGCTGAAGAAACACAACTCTAAAAACTGAACATTGGTTTCTGTCACACAGAGTGGACATTAAATCTGATTTTTAAAAGTGGTTGGTTACTCCCATGGCATTTATACCACTACTACACCGGTGGACTTATCTTGCAGGCAGGCAACTCCCAAGATTTGTAGCTGGGAGAGACTGATGATTACTCTTCTCCTCCAGTAGCACATATACTACTTTCCAGCACTATGAACACTAGCCAGTAGTGGTGAAGCTCACAACTGAATAATAGCTAGATATCTCCATGTTCTATAGCATAGGATGGAATGTCAGCAGTAATATGGTCTTTCCATCAACTTGTGGATGGTACTTAATAAAATTGGCAGCAGAGTTATGTTTGAGAAATTTTCTATGGGGTCCTTTTGGCCAACAACTCAAAAGCATGTAATCATTCCTGGTACTTTTTATTTGGCAGTGTACGATGCCTAGTTGAGACATTTTTTTCCCCACATAAGACTGTAATTCTATCTAAGCTCTGTTTGTATATGTATGTATTTTAGGAATCTTCTAAATAATGGACTTCCCTATAGTTTTCCTGAAGTCCTTTAGCCTTTGTTATCTCTCCCCCCATTCCCTCATCTACCTGCCCTCCCATCTGCTACCCCATTTTATCCTTCTCTTCTAATTTCCCCTGTTATCTCTTATATGTATTCCCTTCCTTGGAAGATCTTCGTCTCTCTCCTGGTTCCTATTTGTTATGTGATTTCTGAGGGTGTTCTATATGAAACACACTTATCTAAGGCATTAAGGTTAACATGCATATATGTGAAAAGACATGCATTGTTTGTCATTCTGGGTCTGGGTTACTTCACTTAGGATGATAGTTTCTCCATCTATCCTTTTACATGAAAATTTCATGATTTTATTTTTCTTAACAGTTGGATAATATTCCATCATGTAAATGTACTATGTTGTATTATCATTCATCTGTTGATGGTCATGTAAACTATTTATTTCTGGTTATTACAAATAGAGTAACAATGAATATGAATGATCAAGTGTCTCTGTAAAATATAGAGTCCTTTGATATGCCCAAAAGTGGTGTAGGGGAGTCTTATAGCAGACCTATCTTCAGCTTTAGGAGGAACCTCATACTGACAGCTGTGTGGCCTACTATTGGATCACCATACAATGGCTTGTCCAATGGGTCTCTGCAAGGCAAAATCTCTCACTCACTCTCACAGTGGACTTCAGGACAGACCAGAATATTGCTGAGACCATGAAACCTACATAGTCTCTGTTCACAATATTGGTGATTCCCTTGGCAGATTTTAGTGTCACTTTGTCAGTCATGCATGGGACAGATGTAATCATTCCAAGAAATCCCACTTTTTATTTTTCCCTAAAATTCTTTTGGAACTGGTATTTCTCAGGTTTCTTACAAACAGGCTTACACATGACCATTTGCAGGACAAGGAAACAATTCGAGAAACATAAGCTAACTCTACGCAAGCAGTTTTTGGCAAGCCACTCCTATTTCTGTAAATATGCTTTGCTAAGTTTCAAATACGTATTATTCTCAAAATATGCTTTGCTAAGTTTTGTTGTTCTTGAGAACCTGTGTCTATGTTTATCCCTTTTTAGCTTTGTAAGGATGGGGTCTGCCTGGCTTGATATTTAGCCAAGGTAAAAAAAAAATGCTAAACTTTTTTTTTTGTTTTTTGGCTTTCTTGGTTTAAAAGTTGTTTTGGTGTATAAGTTGGGGGAAAATGTTTGTTTTTCTAGAGGTTAATCCTGGAGGGTGGGAAAACATGCTTGGTTTTGAAATATAAATAAAGATGACTCCAGATATTCCGGTCCGGCCTCTTGTGTGAAACTCATCTGGTGGTTGGACACTTCATTTCTTCATGCCGACACCCCTTCCCCATCTCAGGCCCTGAACATGGGCTGAGGCAGCAAGATCGTGGCAGATTTCTACAGTGGCTCTACCAGTTCTCATTCCCACCAACAATGAACGAATGAACATTCCCCTTTCTCACATCCTTACCAGAATATTCTGCCACTCTTTTTATTAGTCTTGGTCATTCTGACTAGAATAAGACAACATATCAAAGTAGAGTTAATTTGCATTCCTCTGGTGGCTAATGATGTTGAAAATTTTTAAAGTTTTTCCACCCTTTTGCATTTCATATTTTGATAATTCTGTTTAGTTGCATGTCCAATTTTAAAAATGGGTTACTTTTTCTAAATGTTCATCTTTTTTTAGTTTTTTGTGTATTTAAGATACCAATTGTATATTTTGGATGACAGCAGTCTACATTTGAGAACAAAATATAAGACCTTTATTGGACATTGTCTTAGTGGGGACCAACAACCAGGCTACATGGCCATCTTTACTTCCTGCAACCACCTTCTCCTTCCCATCTGCATGTTGGAAGTGATGTCTCAGATCCAGGTCTAAACTCAGAAGAAAGTCTTCAAGCTGACATTCAAGTCTTCTGCCCATAAATGGTTTGAAAGAACTGCATTGATGGAAGCAGAGTAAGTTTCCCCCACTCATTCATTAATATTCTATTAAGAAATCTACATATGCCTAGCTACTTGGGAGACTCAGGCAGGACCATCACCACTCTGAGTTCTCTGTGGGGTACAGCTCATAGCCAGCCTGGCAACTTAGTGAGACTCTGTTTCAAATAACTTTAAAGAATAATATTATGACTGAGGTTCAGTGGTGGAGCACTTGCCTAGTGTATACACATGTGTGGGGTCTTATGTCCACTTCTAGTACCACAAACAAAAAGAATTGCTATAAATAATCTCTTTATGAGAAGCCATGAAGGAAAGAGCTCAGTGTGATAAGTTTACTAAAACTCCAAACAGAGCATTGAACCAGATAATAAAACTGTGCTGTGAGCATCAAGTCATGGTTTGTATTTATCTCTGGCTTAAGTTTACATGTGAGAGTTTCTACAAGAACGGTGGGCCAACAGCCCCAGTAATATTTCTGTTTCTGCCCCTCCCCAGTGATTGGCTATCCACTTACAGCCACACTTGGCTTTTATGAGGGTGCTGGTGATCTGTACTCAGATCCTTATGCTTGCATAGCAAACAGCGTACCAACCAAGCCATCTCCCCAGCCTGCTCCTTCCATCTCTCGACTACGGACACTGACAGGACAAACTGCATCATTTCAATGTTGAAACTAATAGAAAATACTCAGCAGTGCTCAGAAGTGCATGGTAAGTGAGGAACTGAATGTCTAACTAGAGCTTAAAAAATTCGCTAAAACCCACACTGTGCACACTACCTAGGCTCTCAACAATCTTCCACTACACATTCATAATTTTAAAAAAGACTGAAGGCTTGGGTCTGTGAAAGCATCAGCTATGTCTCTTTATTGTTTTCACCCCCTTCTTTCTCCCTTACCTTCTTCATCAAGAAATGGATGGCAGTGTCTTTGGATGGCAAGATGTTCTCACAATGCTTTTGTGGGTATAGAAATCCTGAATTCACACTCCAATAACACTATCTCTCTCACAATATTCAGTCATAGTTATTATGGGGATAATAATATGGGGAGGGATAGGGTGATGAAATTAGACAAATAGGTTTTTTCCTGAAAGGCAATGACCTTTCAGGAAAGGTTTAATTCCCTCGGATGACTTTTCGTTTGAAAGGAAACCCCTTCTGTTCCTCTTAGCTCTTAGGAAAGCCTGTTGACTAGCTCTAGTAACCCAAGTAATGCAAGAACAAACTAACAAGAAAAATGTATAACATTTTTGCTAACATTACACATGCAAGAAGATCTTCACTGAAGAATGAAACCTAACTAAATGATCAATCATGATGATTTTATGCTCAAGAGACAAAAAAGAAGTCAATGATGTGTTGTAAAGAAATGCCAGGATGTCAGAACTGGGGCGGTAAATTATAGAGATGTTACAAAGACTGGGAGCACGCACTGTGGATACAGGTTGCTCAAAGAGTTTGCCTCTGTAGGTTCACTGCAACCACCTGCAAGCCTATTGTGGTCAAGAATATGGATATTCCAGCTTTGATGTGTATAAGGCATTCTTCCCTAAACCATCTCTATACGTTCTGAAGCTGGAGCTCCTTCCGCTCCTTCAGCCAATAGCCGCTAAGATACCAGCCCATTGGGGGCGTGGTCTCTCTCTCTTTAAAAAAGCAGCAACTGCCCTCCGCTCGCGCTCTGGCTTCCGGCTCCACTTCCAGCGACTAGGCTCCTTTTTCTGACTGCTGGTGTTTTGTAAGTTTTACCCTTAAAATAGATACCCCTTTGAATCCCAACTGGTGTGGGATTGTTTATCACTTACGCCTTCATGAAGCCATGTTTTCCTCAAGTGATTTCTGCTGAAAAGAATCCATCTGCCAATTTGACTTTGTTGAATGGGCACATCCTGAACTCCATTTTCTAAAAGTAGTTTTAGAAATGACTAAGTTTTCAATAATAGTGAACATCAACATGAGCATCAACAACATAGTCTAATTCAGATGCCAGACTCGCGATGGGAAAAAGGCTACTCCTCTATCATTTCTTCCATCACCTGGCCCTTCCCCTCTTTCACGTGGGAACTTGAGGCATTTGACATAGGCTATTCTAGAACCCTTGCTGCCTGAAACTCACATTCCAGGTGAGCCAACTAGAATCCCATGATCCCTGGACTTTTCCCCACCTATCCCAGTAAGCCAAGCTTGCTATCATTGGCCCCACCCTCCTGCCTTCAATGAGAACCAGCCCATCCCCAAGCCTTGGGAATTGATTCCCTGATTATTCTGGCCAGATGCATCTTATGAGGCTTTCTTTCCAGACCACTCATGTGGTTTTCCAAGTTTCTAATGTCCAGAGTATCCCCTCACCCCCACCCCCAAAAAACTAGCTTATTTGGGGCTTTCCAAGTGTGACTTTTGCAATCAAAACTATAACAATAAAATAAAAATAATTAACATTTACCAAATGGCTACTTACAGGCCAGTCATAGGCTGCTCATCTTACACAAAGCATTTCTTATTTTACGATAATGATATGAATGACTATACTCTCCTAGTTCTTAGACGACCTCGAGTCCTGTAACAAGTCAATGGCAGAAGGAAATGCACTTGAAGACAGAAATTCAAGTGCTACATCTTTAGAGACTTGCAAAGCCTGCCTGGTCCCAGGGGACAGTAACATGAATTCAACATAAGTCAATGCTTTTCTTTATTTGTATCCCTAGCTTCTACATCAACAAAGCCTGGTGTGGTGTTACACATCTGTCCCTCTAATGTTGGAGAGACAGATCAGCCAAGTGGAAACAAAAAACAGCAGCTTCAGCTGAGAGATCCTGCCTCAAAAGTAAGGTGCGAAGCAGTAGAAGAAAACTCCAGATATTGGCCTCTGACCTCAATGTGTGCATTCACGTGTAAGCACACCTACATACACATGTATACCCCATGCCTGCTGTATACCATGCATGATGGTGTCTGTTCACCAATGATCTTGTTACAAGAATTGCAACTGTCCAAGTTGGAGAGATTACTCAGTGGTTACAGAGTTTGCCATGTTAACTTTGGATGCAAGGAACTCAATCAAGTAAATGCCAGTGGGCATGGTGGCCTGATTCAAATTCAGTCACAGAAGGTGGAGACAGGGTGTTTTGATTGACAAGCTTTGATTCAATGAATATGATGATTCCCATCGTTAACATCAGGCCTCTATATGCACATAAACATGTGTAAAATGTGTCCCAGCACACAGATAAACCACATGCATACACATATGCATATCATATACACACATGAAAAACAGAAAAAGAAAATGAAAATAAAAAAGAATTTCAACTCACACCAAAATTAACATAAAATATTTGCTATTCTAGCAGGAGACTACAAAAATTAAACAAGACAGCTGGGCACATGAAAAGGCACATGCCACCCAGCAAGCCTGTAGACCTAAGTTTAATCTCTTGAACACACATAAAGGTGGAAGGAAAATTGACCCCTCAACATTGTCCCCTGACCTCCACATATACACCAATGGTACACACATGCACACACACAGAAACACACACATAATAAATTTAAATGGATAAATAAATAAATGAGAACATAATAAAAATAAATATATTGCATTACGTGTAACCAATAGCCAAGATGTGGAAGCAATCTAAACACCCACGAAAGATGAATGGATGGATAGAGGATGTGCTAAAGAAATAGACAATGGGTAGTATCTTTTTCTTTGCTTTTTTGTTTGTTTGTGTGTGTGTTATGCTTGTGCACACACACATTATGTACAGTTGCACTCATCCATAAATGAACACGTGGCAGCCAGAGTGCAGTGTTTGGTGTCTTCCTCTACCACTCTGCATCTTATTTTTATGTAGGGTCTCTCACTGAACCTGGAGCTCTGTCTTGACTTGGTTGGGCAGGATGGTCCCCCAGCACTGGGTCACAGATATACAGGTGCAGATCTTCAAGCTTGCTCACCAAGCAATTTACCCACTGAGCCGTCTCCTCACCCCTCATGCCATCCTCAAAAATAGGCAGGGGAGTTTGAAAAAGGTGAAATGATTCAATCTTGAGGACATTACTCTAAGTGAAATAAGCCAGTCACACGAAGGCAGACACCACTCTATATGAAGCATGTAAGATCATCAAACTCAGAGACAGCTTATAACAAAGAGCTGATTGCAAAGGACTGGGGGTAGCCTTCATCCTTTAATTGAAGGCAGAAAATTCCATTTAAAATATGTATCCACGCTCTCCCCTCTCTCCCTGTCCCCCTCCCTCTCTCTCTCCCCCTTCTCTTTCCTTCCATAGCCCACTGAATAAACTATATCCAAACTCTTAAAAAATATGTATCCACATGAAAGATGAACCCTTAAATGTGAAAACATGTTCCATGATATTCAATTCACGTGCACACAAACATATAGACACACACACACACAAGAGGTTTGCCTTTATTGTATTACAGCTACTGGTTTTAAAATACATTGCATGTTCTCATGTGTCTTAGCCCCACCAAAAAAATGATATAAATAGGTAAACTAATAGTAATCTGTTTTCCCCTTAAAGTTATGTTCTTACTTTTTAAATTTATTTGACTTTTGTATTTTCTCCTCCCTCAGCCCATCCCAGATCCTGCCCACCTCCTGATCCACTCAACTTTATGTGACACTGATGCCCATCTCTCCTACTTTGTCACTTGGCATTTGGCGGGGACCTTGCTGTACTATAGCAGTTTTAAATCTCTATGAACAACAGGTGTCCTTGCTACCTTCTGGCCAGTGTTTGGAGTTTATTTGGGGGATTTGTACAAAGCACATATCCAGCTGCCCTCTTCCTTGAGGAACACTAAACTGAAATTTCCTTTAAGGCCGTCCTTTTACGGTATTACCACCAGACTTACAGTAATAATAATAGACCTATTATTAAAATCTATCAGTCAAAATGACTGCTTTGCTGAAACTGGACAAGAATGGTCGTGTGCAGTCAAGGACTGAACCCGACGGATTTCCGAGATGTCTTTGCCTGTCAAGACGGGACGTCATAACACATAGAGGACAGTTACGCTGAAGGCCTTGGCTCTTCTGAACCGGCAGTGGTGTTCTTTCCTTTGGGGAGCTAAGAAAGCTAAGGGCGGTCTGGAGATTTTTCTTCCTCTGAGCTGCCCTGCCTGCTCTGTGGGAAGGACCTGCTGTTTCAGTCAACCAGACTTGCTCCGCAAAGCCGGACGATGAACATCCTCTGGTGGCCACAGCAGGGATTGCCAGTGTCTGGACCAGACCAGCTTCCAGCCAAGAGCTTTACCAGCAGCAGCAAAGGAATAGAAGGCTGCTCTCAAGACAGCCACTGGCTTCCCTCTGCACTCTGTCTCCCCAAGGAGCTTCTCGCTTCTGTTTTCTTGCTCAGAGGTAATCTGAACACTGGACGCGGCAGGTCTGCTTTAGAGAGGCAAAGGCTCACGGGAGATGCCTCTTCCCAAACTTTAAAGAGGCTCAGATAGCTTCCTGTTGACAGTTTGTCTGAAGAAGGCTGATGGAGACAATGGCAGGTTTAGAAACTGCAAGGCGGGCAGCTTTCCTGGGACTACAGTCTTCAGGGCCTTGCTCCAAACCCGCAAACCACACAGAAACACTTTGGGATGTCTTATTCAGAAGGATGGAGGCCTGACAGTCAATTGTGAGACTCGATAAACAACAATCAGCTCTCTGCGATGGGAAGGCTAAGGTGTCGGTTACAAATTAATTAAGCCTTTGTGACAAACCTGTGAATTAAATGTGAATCAGTATTCATTCATACCAGTGACAAGCACTGTTGGAAGCGGGCCTCCCCCACAGGCCACATGTTCTTTGTGTTTTATTACATACCCCACAATGAATTAAATCTAATGAGGCTGGCTTCTGTCACTAATTTCTTTAATGATTGTGATTAATGTGAAGTTTAAAGGAGGCGACATATGAATATCTGTTGAATGTTATGCTAATTATAACATTTAAGGTCACGTGGCTTCCAGAGACATCAGCTACAGGAATTATGACTTGGCAAATGCTTCCTTTAGGGTATAAGGAAGGTAAATAGGTGCATGCTTTCTGTATGACAACCGTAAAGTTAAGACCACAATTGCTTGAATACAGCAATGCTATGATAGAGACAGGAGTATCTTGAACCTTATTTGGAACTAAGTAGATGAGCAGCATTTTGCCTGAGACAACGAAACCCTCTCTACCACTTATCTTTTTAACTAGTTGGTAGAGTCTTAAACTGCAAGAAAACCAAAGCCAAACTGCCCCCATGAAGCATAGAGTAATATATGCTAAAAGCATAGAGAAGCTCCCAATGCTAGAGGAAGGCTGAAGAACCCTGCTAGGGAAAGTCAAGGAGATGTACTAATAGCTCTCAGACCTCCCCACTTTGATGCAAGGGAGAGGATGTGGTGATCGCTCTGGCTTCCCTCTGGGCAGAGCAGGTACCCAAACCACTGCCCCATCTTGGGGATGTACACCTTGGCACAGTGGAGGAGAAGCATGTTTGTAAAGACAGAATGGATGAAGGAAAGGACTGTGGATGCTGGGTAGCCAGAAGGAATGACAGCTAACCATCACCTAGCCCTTGGCCACGTGACCTTCCATTCATTTGATCCTCTTTACTTGATTGTCAAATAGAAACAATAGGAACTGTGGACCAGGTAACTTAATTTAAAATCCTTTTTGTATAGACTTCAAATGTTTTGGCTCTTTTGATTTTTGAGTTTCTAAATCTTCCATTTTGTTTTTAATGCTTAAGTGGCACATGTCTTCTGAGGAGCTGGACACAATTTATAACTTGGGCTTGTTTTATTTTTCAGATGTCCGCCAGAAATGGTAAGACTGAAATAACCTGGGAAAAGCAATTATTAATTTCTACACGTCTGAAATCATACTTGTTTGCTGTGGGACAATGGTTTTTGTACTTTGTAAAGATTTGCCATTTGTATTTTAATAAAACACTGATTGGCCAATAGCCAGGCAAGAAGTATAGGCAGGGCAACCAGGCAGGAAGTAGAGGTAGGGTGATGAGAACAGGAGAATTCTGGGAAGAGAAAAGAGTCAGTCTGTAGTTGTCACCCAGATGCAGAGGAAGCAAGATGAGAATGAGGAAAAAGTACCAAACCCACGTGGCTAACGTAAACAAGAATAATGGGTCAATTTAAGATGTAAGAATTAATAAGAAGCCTGAGCTAATAGGCCAACCAGTTTATAATTAATGCAGACCTCTGTGTATTTCTTTGGGACTGAACGACTGCGGGACTGGGTGGGACAGAAACCTCAGTCAAAACACTTGTTGCTCTCAGTATCACTTGCCATAATATGTTAGTGAACCTGATAACACAAATCGAAACCAGTGGTTACAGTTTACGTCAACTTAACTAGCTAATTGTTTTTCTAATTAAATAATAAAATATTTATGTGTCCAAAAATCTTGAATTTACTATGAGGATATGAAGGTGAAGCTGCAAAATTTCTTACCAGTAGGAGCCCACAGTCTGATACTACAGGGGTATAACTGCAAGGCCAAATACGACCCAGTCAATAGCCAAAAATAGAAGAGGGACAGAGGGAAGGCAATCTGTTTGCAAGATTATAACTGCAGAAACACTGAAGAGCTCCCCACAGATCTTGTCTTTGGTAGGAAGACTTTTCTAATTATGTCCTCCATGTGTTCACTGTCAATCACCCTTAAACATTACAAATAAGATGGGATTCTTTATTCCAGTAGATTCCAGGCTTTGGTTTGCACATAGATGCTTAAAGAGCTAACAAATATGCTATGGTTTCCCCAGGTCCAAGCACCTTGTTCAGGGGCTACATTTGAATGTGTGTTCAAGGTGATTTTGATGTTAGTCCTTAGCCAATATTTGGGAACTATTATTTAGACATGAATATTGTTCAGTGTTATCCAAAGATGTTTACCCTTTAAATGTTGCTGAAGTGATGGGATAAGTACTCAGAAGGGTTTTGAACACTTTACAGCAATGATGCCTTTTTCTCCCAAGGGCATTCAAGCACACCTGTACAATGACACTACTACCCAAATGTGGCCTCACAAGCCACTCCTTGAGAAGCAGAAGAGTTGACATAAAAGACTCAAGGAGACAAATATAGATTTTTTTTCACTTATTTGCATGGTACCTTATCACTACTAAATCAGAAAAGTTATGTCATTTGATGGCATTGGTTTTCTTTCAATAAATCATGCTGCCTATAGCTCAGTTTCTTTTATTGAAAATTTATTATAGACTATAAAAATGAATTCCTAGAGTTAATGATCTAAAAATTACCACGAATTGAAGTATAGACATTTATTTCAATTAAATAATGTCACAATATTTAGCTTACCTCTAGTAGTTACCACCATAAAGCTAATCAATGGCATACTGAAGAACAATTTGAATAATTTAATAGACTGCATTTAATTCTAGTCATTAGATGAAATTGAAAATTCATATTAATATAAATATATTATGTGCACTATTATTCTTTAATATGTTTATCTAATATTATATTATATATTATACTATTAACAAACAAAACTATCAAAAACCATTCCTTCCTTACCAAAGAACCTCAGAGAATATTGAACAAGTTCAAGCTCCCTGGGCAAAATCTTCATTTTTTAAATAAACTCATAAAAATTATAGACTTTAAATATTTAAAATTTATTTATTTATTCTTATTAGATAAATCCCATTATATATATTAGATAAATCCCATAAGTATATATACACACACAAACACACACACACATACATATATATATGTCTCTTTTGGTGTCAATCAGGTCTTGCTCAAATTTCATTTTACGTGTCCAAAATAAAAGTGAAAAACTGACCTGTGAGTCCAAGTCCATGAGTCATGTAACACTTCCTGTTTCAAAAATTCTCTTCTTCAATGATGAACCATTACCAAGAGTCATGCTAAAAATATTTAGCTGTTACTGTTTGAGTCTGAGATGTCCCCTAAGGCCCACAAGCTAAATACTTAGTCCTCAACTTGGTGCCATCAGGGGGTGCTGAAACCTATGGGAAGAACCCTACTGAAAAGCCTGGAAATAGTGGGGCATCCTTGAAGAGGATCCCATCCTTTCTCACTCTCTCATGCCAGCCATGATCTGAATAGGCTTCCTCTATCACAAGCTCTGCCATGATGTAAGGCATACTACAAGCCGACAAGCCACAGAACTAACTGACCATAGGCTGTTAGCTATAAAACTATGAGCAAAATAAACCTCTCCTCCTTCTAAGTTGTCACAAATGTTTTGTTACAGTAAAGAAACAATGATATGGACCTCTTAAATATTACTAATATAGTAGTATTTTAATGTTATGATTTTTTCCCCAAATTACAACTCCAGTAAAGCTGTGGGGGAAAAAAACAGACAATCGTACATTGAAGGCATTCAAATATTTCTGACTGTTGCTTGAGCTATCCACTTCAATCAAAACAAGGGAAGGCTTGTTCTTTAGCTCTGGACTTAAGGTTTTTCCAGAAGAGAAAGCCAAGTCAACACCACATTAAGAAATGGTTTGGCTGGAAGAGATCACTGTACATGCAAGTCTGCAGTGCTACATGATCCAGGTTCACTGTATAATACACCACAGTATGTGTCTGAAGCACAGGTCTTTTCTGTCCTGCTAGCATTGAAAATTTAGATAGATACATAGTGTTTTGTGCCATTTTGTAAATATATGCTAACTACCTACTGTGTGAGAAGTTACTATGGGCATTTCAATCTCTTAAAAGTAATATCATAAGATACAAATATAGGTGCTATGAAAATATTATTTAATCAAGAGGGAATATTCATGACAGGACCCACAGCATAGTATTTATGCATATTTTTTATCCTTTTTATGCCTAAAGTCTTCAGGATCTTATTCAGAATGGACAGATTCAGAAGGCACATAAGATTTTATTTCAGATTTATGGCAGCCAGACTACTAATGAGGAAAATGACAGTACCAAAGCAACATCAAAGAAAAGAAATAAAAGTCTGGCTCAGGCAGCCCTGTCTGAAGGATGCTATGTGCCCCCTGCTTGCCAAGGCTAAGCTACAGCTTGGTGTTTCCAGATGTTCTAGTGGCTTCCAGGCACTGGAACTATCATGAAAGTCAGAGTGAGCCAATGTTGGAGTCATAAAGGAACACTTTTAAAGTATCTATTATAATTGTGCTCAAAGAAATATCTTTGTAAATCAAAAGAAATTGAATGTTAGAAAAGAAGCACAAACCCTGAATAAGAACCAAAGACAAATTTTACAGCTGAAAAATAGAGTGCTAGAACTGGATATTTTATTTAATATACTAAAAATAAGAATAAAAGCAACAAAAGTTATTGCTTTCTAAATCTGAACAAGAGAAAACAATTTTTTTCTGAAGAGAACTTCTAATAATGAAACACAATTTCAAAAGATCCAACACATCAGCACATGTAGTCTACATAGAGACAATAGTAAGATAGAGGAAGAGGGGAGAAAAGAAAAACCAGGAAATACTGACAAAAAAATCCCTCTCAGATTTTATAGAAATCACATAGGTGTGTATACGTGTATGTTCAGGTATAGACTCAACAACCTCAGCTACCAAGATAAATTCAGGAAATCAATATCCAACCCAACATATCAGAATCAAATTAGTAGAAAGTTTACAAAAACGATAATCATGAAAAAAGCCAGAAACACAGCATGTGACAGAGGAGCATTGACTGGGAGAGCCATCTAATTCTTATGTGGGAGACTATGGAAAGTCTGCAAAACACTGAGCAAAAGAAAGATTTCTTCAAACCCCATCAACCCAGAATGTATAGTGGATGAAAACACCATTGGAAATGAGTTTCTTTCAAGACACAATATATAAGGGGGAAAGAAAACAAAATTTGCAACTCTAGTGCTGAACATTAAAATCAACTGAAAGAAATCAGAGAAGAGAAACCACAACATGAGGAAATTCAGACCTTTGGGAATTGAAAAAAAAAGCATCTGAAATGGTAGTGATGTTTAAGCACATTTAAAGATGGTTCTTATTCATTGAAATTTGTAATACTGTTCAAAGCACAATTATACATTGTGGGATATTTATAATGCAACATGTACTCCAAATATAACTTTAAGAACAGATGTAAGTGGGTATATGTTTTGTAAGGTTCTTCCTTGTGTGGTAGTTTGAAATTGGTCCCCACAATCTCATAGTACGTGGTACTAATAGGAGGTATGGTTTTGTTGGAGGGGGTATGGCCTTGATGGAGAAAGTGTATCACTGTGGGGATGGGCTTTGAAGTTCAGGATACTGTCCAGTGTGTCAGTTGATTTCATGTTGCCTGCAAGATGTAGGACTCGCTGCTACTCCAGCACCACATCTGCCTGCAGGCCACCATGCTCTCCATCATGATGATGGTAATGGACTAAATCTCTGAAACTATAAGCAAGCCACCCCAATTAAAAGTTTCCTTTATAAGAGTTGTTGTGGTCATGGTGTCTCTTCACAGCGATAAAAGCCATGACTAATACAGAAGTTGGCACCAGGGACTAGAGTATTGTTGGGACAAGCGTGACTCTGTTTTCATTGGAGGAATTTGGACTTTGGTACTTTAGGTTAAGAATCCAATGGAATGCTTTCAGCACTGCTCAATGGGCCATTCTGTAGGAGCATGGAGGACAACGGTGCCGAGTGTGATGGGATGAACTGTGAGGATCGGGAGGTTTCAGAGGAGAAGAACGTTAGTATGTGGCCTGGAGACTATTCTTGTGATATTTTGCTGAAAACTGTGGCTGCTTTTTGTGTTTGTCGAGGAGTGTGCCTGAAGCTAAACTGAAGAGTTTTTGGATTCATTCTGTTGGCAGAAAAAAAAATCTCAAAACAGCTTAGGATAGACTCTGTCATCCAGATACTAGTGGTGACTCTAATGAAGATTTATAATGAAAAGGAGAAAGGTGAGCAGGGTAAAACACAAAATATCAATTTTGAGGAGAAAAAGAGCACCAGGAAGTGGGGTGGAGCTAAATCCTGAGTTCAAAGAGATTAACAGATTAAGAAATGGAATAAAGGAAATGGTGACCTAAGGGCACAATCCCAGTCAGCTAAGTCTCCAACTTGTGGAAAGAAACTAAAGAAAATCTTAGAGCCATACGTGGTGTGCCACATCTTTAATCCCAGCACTTAGAAGACAGAGGCTGGCAGATCTGAGTCTGAGGTCAGCCTGGTCTACAGAGCAAGTTTCAGGACAGCCAAGCTTAGGCAGTGAAAAACAGAAAGCTGATGAAAATGTAAATGAATGAGGAGACCATGTCCCAGGCCCAGCAAGCAGCAAATCTTGGCAGTTTCAGCCACATGGCTCTGGCTTGAGAGTTAAGGATAGAAGAAACGGGTTATAGAGTTTGCCTCTGTGCTTGAAGAAAGCCGCTGAGTCCAGGCATGTGTTATGTGTACCTCTTGAATGGTGACCTAGTAGAGAGGCCATTGAGTGAAGCTGTGAAGTTGAAGCCTGGGTTGCCTTGGAGAACCCTATATGTTAGAGATGCCAGAGGTTTGGGATACCTGCTGAGGAGAGCTGCTAACAGGGAACAGAACCAGCCCAAGAGAGGAAAGAGTGTTGCAGTCAACAAAGCTGAAAGGAGGTGGAGATCCAAAGAGTGCTTTGACTTCAGATATGAAGATGAAGAGTTTGGAGTTTGCTCAGAAGGTCTTGCTTTGGTCCAGTATTTCTTCCCTATGCTTCCTTCTATATGTTTTGGAATGGTAATGTATATCCTGTGCCATTATATGTTGGAAGCATGAAATCTATTTTTTGTTTTTCATTTTGCAGATGATTACAGTTAAGAGATTGCTTAGATCTCAGAGGAGACTTTGAATTTTGAACATTGTTGAAACTGTGATAGACTATGGAGACTTTTGAAGTTGGACTAAATGCACTTGATATTATGCTATTGTTACAAGCTTATTGGGGCCAGGGAGTGGAATGTAGTAGTTTGAATATAATTGTCCCCTATAATTTTAGAGGGAGTGGCACTATTAGGAGGTGTGGCTTTGTTGAAGTTGGTATGGTCCTGTTGGAGGACGTGTGTCACTGTGGGAGTGGGCTTTGAGGTTTTCTATGCTCAGGATACTGTCAATTGACTTCCTGTTGCCTGTAAGATGTAGGACTCTCAGCTGCCCCAGAACCATGTCTGCCTGCAGCCTTCCATGCTTCCCATCATGATGACAATGGGCTAACCCTCTGAAACCGTAAGCCAGCCCCAATTAAATGTCTTCTTTTATAAAAGTTTCTATATCATGGTGCCTCTTCACAGCAATAGAAACTGTAGTGAAAACACCTGCTATGTGTGAAGTCCAGAGTCCAATTACCAGTCCCAGAAGGAAAGAGCAAAAGGAAGAATAGAAGGAGAGTGGGAGGAAATCAGGATGAATACTCAATCAAGACTCAGCTCTGTATTGTCTACAATAGATGAACTTCAATATAAAGATGCAGATAGGTTGACTAAAGATGTATGTACATGGCAATCATAATACACTGTAATGACTAATCAATGATGCAGACCTCAAGAAAAAGTGAGCCAAATCTGTACTTTTTGAGGGGGAATTGTTGAAAATGTTTTGAAATGCTTCGACAAATGATCAAATTGCAAAGGAAAAACACCCTGTGCATTCAGTGGTAGAGGGAAGTGCTGTGGATGACTAGGCCTCTTGAGGGACAAAACAGTGATTAAGCCACCAGCACAAGGATTTGGGAGTCATCGTGTGGGATTCTTGATGTTAATATTTCTTAATTGTCACTTTAAAGATCAAGACAGTTGTTTTATTTAATATGGTTTTAAATATGCAGTAAAACATTATCATGCTTCCATTATATATATATATATATATATATATATATATATATATATATATATATA
>LOJH01021874.1:0-13926 GCA_001685095.1 Ellobius talpinus
CCAGCGTGCAGGTCACCCGGCTGCTGCACGCGGGACGCCCGAAGTCCGGCGGTCGCGAGGATCCTCAGACACGAGGATCAGAGACCAGCGCTCCGGGTCATGGTCTGGGTCTTGCTTCGGGTCCCAGCGCAGATGGCGCCCCAGCTCCGGGCAAGGGGCGCAGGGCGCGGGCGGCGCCCATGGCCAGTTCTGCCTCGCGCGTGCAGGTCTCGCTCATCAGCACGTCGTTCGTGCTCAAGGGGGACGCGACACACAACCAGGCAATGGTGCACTGGACAGGAGAGAACAGCAGCGTAAGTGACCTCCGCGCGCCCCCTGCCCTGCCGGGACACCTCTGGATACTCAGGGAGACCACCACAGTCCCCTACTTCCGGACCACCCGCGGTCATCCCTGATGGGCATTCTTGACGACTTGGGGGACTCGGGTCACCTCGGCGGCGCCCCTACTGGCTTTTGGCTATGGGTACTTTTGGAAGGGTACTCAAATTTGTGAGACTCGGTCTCGCTCATGTGGCATTCCCGGAGATCTGGGGACCCCAAGCATCCCTGGCCTCTAGATCTGGGCCACGGGGAAGTCCCTAGAGTCTTTCGGATCCGGGCAGCATGACTCCAGGTCCTTGAGGACCACCCGACTCTGTGCGGCGTGGATGGTGGGTCACCCACACACTGCACTGCACCCAGAGTCTCCAGCGTGCACCTCTGGAATTGCTGGCTCTGGAGTCCTTACGACACGATCTACGCTGATTTTGGGGCCCAGGATATCCCTGTCAGTTTCATGCCCTGTTCTAAGACTCTTAATTCTAGGATTGTTCCTCGTCGTGTCTTTGGTCCGCCGGGACTTAGGGATGTTTAACGTTATTTAACGTCGTGAGGTCTTCAGCGCAGGGTGCCAACTCTCTGCCTTTCTCCCACACCTCTCCCTCTGGATGGAGAGCTCCAGCATCGTTCACCCTCTAACACAACCAGATCTAGGAACTAGACCCGTTCCTGTTTTGGTAGTGCACCTTAGGGGCTTTGTTGTTCCTGGTTAAAGGCCATAGTCCCTCTGTCCCCTCTTGGACTGTCCCAGGTGTATGCACACCAGTTTGCAAGTTTGTGCTATTCAGGGAAGTGTGTTTTCATGAAGGGGAGCTAGAAATCTCTTGTCAGTGGCCTGTCCACTGTCCACTCACACTTTCCACTTGCTCCCCCCTGCCCCCAGTAATTAACTCTACCTCTTCTCTTTATCTCCCAAGTTTGGGGGGAAATACATAGGACCAAAGTCCCTGCATGTACTGGGGGTGGAGTGGGCCGATCTCCTCTTTTGGTCGTCGGGGGCTGCAGACAGTTTTACCCCTGTCCCGTCTCCTAGCACTCTTGGTGACTGCTAGGAGGCTTCCATTTGTGCTGGAGAAGGGACAACCATATGGCCTTGACTGGCCCAAAGCCCAGTCCTGCTGGCCCCTCCCCCACTGGCTGACTGTCGAGGATGCAGGTGCCTTCACTGGCCCCTAGTGAACGCAAATCCGGGAAGACTAGCAGCCCTCAGAGAGCAGAGCTAGTGCTGTGGCTGCAGCTGGCCAGCAGGGGGCAGTTAGGGTGCTGATCAGATGATCAGAGTGTCTTCGGGAAGGTGGAGGATTCTCCCAAGAAGGGTGTGGAGGTGTTCTGCTGTCCTTCTCACCTGAACTGGAGCACGTCCTCCGACTCTGGGTATGTCGCTGGTCCCAGTCTTTCAGGGCTGGCTCGTACCTGAAGATAAACTGTATCCTCTGTGCCTTAGGCTATTCTTCAGGATGGAAAGGCAGCCAAGAAACCAAGAATGGAAAGGAACAGAAACCCACCGAGAGTAAGCTCCATGCATTTGGAGTGCTGAGATTGATGATCCAATGAGCTTACTCTTCCCACTCTGTTGCTTAGCTTCATGGGAGGAGGGCATGCAAGAAGAGAGTGAGACACCTGGTGGGTGGGGGTGGAGGATCCACAGGAGAGGGGACCAGCTGCCTCTAGGATGGGTTTGTGTCCAACTGAACCCCTTCTAGGCTCAGAGCCTGGCCCCTGAGTGACCTCCTTGGAGAGTTGAGGATGGAGAATGACTGATCAAAGAATTGGGAAGGAGCCTTGAGGGACACTCTTCTGGAGCCATTATGGCGTGGGGCAGGTGTCAGACGTGGACAGTAGGATACAGCCTGGCCCTTAGACAACACCTAGCTGAATGTGTGTGGGACCACATGGAAACAGTGCCTGGCATCTGCCTTGAGCCTTCTCTCTTCTCCTCCCTCACTGCACTCATCCCGGGACCATAAGGAAGATGGGATGGGATTCTTTCCAGAAAACCTGGCCGCCCATGGCTGGAGTTGCGCTCATAGGTTTACCTTGCCCGAGAAAACCCAGGAATGAAAAAAAGATGGGTGAGGACTGCCTCAGAGAGCTGCCCCAGTAAACTGGACCCTTTAGACATGGTTCTCTTAGATCTGATTGTACACAGCACATTCTTGACGCATGAAGTGTCTTAGAAGTGCCCTGCTCCCTCCATGCTCAAGGTGAGAGGCAGCACTTGGCAGCTGACTGGACCTCTTGCTCAAAGCCCCGCCTCTGTGAGCTTACAGGAGACTGGAGCAGACCGAGGGACTCTTTGCTGAGTGCTGTCTTTATGAAGTTGCCTTCTGCTGCTCGCTCCTGCCCTCTGCGGATGTGGTCCACAGCAGAGCCTTGGCTTTCCCCTGTCAGGTGCTTTTCAAAAGAAGAGCTCTGGGGGAGGGGCACAGCCTCTTCAGAAATGGCATTAGAGCGCATCCTGCTAAGGGATGGGCTGAGGGACTGTGGGACTCAAGCTGGTTCCCAGACAGTCCCTGTCACTGCGGCTCAGGGAACATATGTGAGTTTTCCTCGATTCTTCCAGCTCCCATGGAGATAGGAACAGGGACTCGCTTGGAAGTTCAAACAGGGCCTCTCCAGCTGACGTTTTCTGTGGCAACACATTGTTGTATGCGAGATGAAGGCTTCATGGAAACCGACCACGGTTGCCTTTTGAGAAACCCAGGTCCGTCTGTGCACACCAGGCCCTGCGTCTCCACACTGCCCTTGGAGCCAGTGAGGTTGTGTGAAGGCAGGAAATAGAGCACAGTGCTGGGCTCCACCTGATGTTGGCAGTTTCTTGTTAGCCTGGTAGGAGTGTGAAGTACTGTTTGGGAGAGTGGGGGAATTGCTTACTTTAATTAAGTACAGCCCCCCAAGTTCCTTCCCACAAGGCACTTGCATTGCAACTTTGACTCATGGTCCAACTTGGACATGAGCTTCCCACAGCCAGGTCCCATATCTGTACCTCAGACGTCTTGCCTGCCTCACCCTGCGCTGTGTCTCCCAGTAGGGGTGGTGGGTGTTCACAGGTATCTCTGGGCAGAGTAAGCAACTCTCCACTCCAGGCATCTGGTTGCACTCCTTACCATTGTCATTTCGTACAAATGCAGAGAGCCCAAGGCGGGTCAGAATGTGGGGTCTCTGTGTTTGTACTTCAAAGGCAGGCTACCTGCCTCGATTTCTTGTATAGAGGTATCATGGCCTATGCCTGAGTTGTATGGGAATTCGGTCATGACCCCTGCTTCAGGTCAGATTCCTTGAGGGCAAGTGGATTAGTTTGCTCTAGCTGTGTGACAAAGGACCATGATAGCGTGGGCCCCGGACAGCAGACTCCTTTTGTCCCTTTGTGTTTGCACCTGGGGTGGGATCATTCCTTACAATTGGGACACCAGTATTGGTTATACTGGTTATTGGGTTTTAAGGCCACCTTGACAGACTCATTGTAATGGAATCACCGTTAGAAGCCCTACTCCAGAGCTACTCAAGTTTGGAGGTCCCAGATTAGGACTTCAATTTAAGGACTTCGGGGGAGGGGCTGACACAGTACAGGCCCCCTTGTCATCCTTGGAATGCCACACCTGGACCTCAGAGTCATCTGGTGGGAGAGATGAGATGGCCGTAAACTGGCAGATATGAGAAGGGCATCATCAGGGAGGATGGCACAGAAGAGGCGGCCTCAGGCTCGGCTCTAAGGATGAGGTGGGGGGAGCAGATGAGAGAGGGAGACTGTTCTGGAAGGAGGGACAGCCTGAGCAAGACCTGTAAGGTAGGAATTTGAAGGTCACATGTGCCCTATAGAGACATTGGATGCCTTGTGTGGGAGCAGAAGCCTGAGGAGAGAAGCTGGGAGGAGAGTAAAGTTTACCCATGTCCCTCAGATGTGTAACTGAGGAGTCCATGGCAGTGTTGGGTTGGCGGATAAATAAGCTTTGGAGCCTGCTGGGCTGCGTGTGTCTCAGGTCTTGGATCCTAGGACAGATGGAGGGGATGCTCTGGGCCTCCGTCTTCACCATGGAAAGGGGGACTTGGTTGTGCAAGAGTCAGATTTTCCATGTGAAATGCATAGCTCAGAGCATGGCATGTAGCCAGAAGTCAGCATGACACCCAGCCCCAGGGTGGGGGTGGGGCAGAAAGGCAATAGGAGGGGTATAGGGTTTAGGCTAGTGGGACTCTGTACTGTTTGGGTTGTGCCTGGGCTGTTCTGGGGAGAGTGAGCCTGAGGGAGGCGTCCAGGTAAGGATGAATGGTTTCCTGTCAGCCTCTTATGGTCTTCAGTGCTGGGCTCTGAGGCTCCAGGTCAGTCTCCAAATGAATGGGTCCTTGCCTGGCACAAATCTAATTTAGAGCCTTGCTTCCTACAGCTGTAGTTTTGCTGTGTCCAGGTAGAAGCATCTGAGTGGCTCCTGAGCATTTGCAAGTTCCTAAGTACAGGGCTCCGGGGAGCCACTATGCCTTTGCTCTGGGCTGGAGCAGAGGTCTGGCTTTCCATGGACACTGAGGCTGACAGCCTGTAGGCACTGAGTATTTGTCCTTGCAGCCACTACCGAGGTGTCCAGTGACCACGCAAGTGAGACCGAGACCAAGGATGCTGTGGCTGATGTTGAGTGTCTGTCACATAGGCTGTCAGGAGCTTGCCACTGGCATGCAAACATGTCAGGACCTTAAGTCTAGTGTCTGGATGAAGAATGAGGAGAGAGACAGAGATGCCTGTGCCGTGTGACAGGCGGCAGTCACAGAACAGTGTGCCGTGACACAGGATCTATAGGGGCAAACCACAGGTGCACACTCTTGGGGCCTCCTGATCTGTGCTGAGGGTGTTCCAGGGTCCGGTGCTGAGGGTGTCCTTGGTTCTGTGCTATACAGAGTGTTATTATATGGAGGGAATCATAGGTGCTGATCACACACCAGAATCTGTGTGTGAACATGATTGTTTGTATCCTGTGTAACTTTCTTCCCAGGAGATGCGGGGGGGGAGGTGTCTCTGGTGACACTGGGAGCGATTCTTGAGGGCAGGGGAGGCAGGCTAAATTTTTCTTTGGGCTCAGGGAAAGCTTTGCAGCCCTTTTGATGACATCTTCCCATGTAAACATTTGATGTCTAGGGGGAGCACCACAAGAACCCCAGGGCCTGCAGTTCATCTCAGCTGTGGGGATGTCTGAGGAAAATTAAGTCAACGACCACGTCAGTGAGATGTGGGGAGCAGCAGAGGCCTGGCTGGGAGGGGGCGTTTGAGGCTGGAGGGGCTGCAGACCCCTTCCCAGTGCGTGCTCTGAGCCAGGAGCTCTTTCAGGGATCTTCCCCGCTGGGGTCTAAGAGAGACTCTTGGCTCTGGTGGCACCGCCCACTTCTAATGTCCCCATTGGGCACCTTCTCTGACTGGAGGTGGACAGCTGCCTTCCTTTGCGTTCTCCCCCAATGTCAACGGATGTGGTGTCACTGTGGATTGAGATTCTCCTGCACTTTGAGTCACCTTCTCTGGGCACCTCAGGGCTGATCTGTTCTTGATGCTTCTCAGGATCCCTAATGGTGCTCAGTGTCATTCTCCCAGTACCTCCTGTAGACAGGCCCTAAGGTCCTGTCCTGCTTAGTTCTCTACAGGGAGACCCAGAGTCCAGAAGACCTGCCTCCGTGTGTGTGTGTGTGTGTGTGTGTGTGTGTGTCTGTGAGTCTGTGTGTGTGTGTCTCCGTGTGTGTGTGTCTCCGTGTGTGTGCGTTGGATTGGGCTGAATGAAGGGCTCTTGCTTTCAGCTCCCGTGTGCAAGACATGCATGGCCAGTAGGGCCTGGTGGGACTCATGGCATGTGTCAGCATGAGTGGGAGAATGGGGGTGTAGTCACTAATGTGAACCCCCGTGTGGTGGGTGGTGGGACTCATGCTGCCTTCTCAGTCTCTGACCCTGGGGACTCTGCCCTGTTCTCCAGAATGTCCACTTGTCTCCCCACTAACTCTGGGCTTTCATTCCTCTCCATGCTCAGTCAGAAGCTCGCACCTCCAGTACCTGTCCCCACTGAAAGTGTTTACCCATGCACCCAAGCTTTCTTGGGTCTCAGTTTCCTCATCTGTAACATGGGCAGCAATGCCAGGTGATTTCCAAATCACTAGCAACTATGGACTCTGCATACATTTAGTTTATTCCTAGAGATGCGGTGAGCAGGACTGAAGAGTGGGAGGACTTGCAAGGCCTAGGCCTAGCGCTGGCACACACAGCTCCCTCTTTTCTTTTCTTTTCTTTTCTTTTTTTTTTGAGACAGGGTTTCTCTGTGTTAACATCCCTAGCTATCCCGGAACTAGCTCTTGTAGATCAGCTGGCCCCAAACTCACAGAGATCCGCCTGCCTCTGCCTCCCGAGTGAGTGCAGGGATTATAGGCGTGCGCCACCATTGCCCAGCAACAGTTCCCTCTTCTTAATGCTGCTGTAGGTGCAAGCCTCAATGCCCCAAGGCTTCAGTGTGGACTCTAGCATCAGGCCCAGCCAGGCTCACCCTGATCCTACTGTTCTACTTGGGGGAGGACAGAACATCTCTGAGCCTGCTTTTAGTTGGTAAAGTATGGATAACTATTTATGTGTCAGGCTGGTAGATGGGCCTGGGTACCTGTGGAGCCTGGGCAGCATGGATGGGGCCTAGCCATGTTGTCAATGCCCTCTTCTACTTTGCGGTTTCCCAAGACCTTGGACTGATCACTTCCTTGTTCTTTCTTTTCTAGCAACAGTGTAGGCCCCAGCTCCCAGGAGCTGTGGACTCAGCTAATATTTGCTTAGCGTTTCTAGTGTTCCTGGCAGGATTAACTACCAGGGCCACAGCATGGAGCCCAGGGAAGCAAAGACCTTGCCTGGTGAGATGCTGTGTGGGGACAGAATTCTGCCCAGAGTGTCCTCAGGGCTGTGTGAACTCGTGACAGGAGAATTTGGTAGGACTTCCTGGAGGAGGTGCAGATGGAACCAGAAGAGCAAGGAGAAGAGCCTCACCTGATCCGAGGCAGAGACTGAGAAAGCGGGGATATTGAGACCAAAGGGAGGCGAGGAGCTGAGAAGCCTGGAGAGTTCACAGGCAGAGAAGGGAGACAGCTGCCACCAGGGAGCCTGACACGGAGGTGCCAGAACAGCCCTTCAGCAAAGTTCCTGACACACTTCACACACCCACTTCTGGTTTAATGAAGGGCCTCTTTAGTCTGTAGTTGCAGAAGGTTCCAGAGCGCATTCTAAAGAGGTCATAAATTAGCTCATCCACGCACCCCCATAAATTAGCTTGTCCATGCACCCCTGCAGGGTTAGAGCGTAGCCTGTGACTTGCACAGGCCTCTCCAGAGTTGCCGTTACTCCATGCTGATGAATTTCCAGTCAGGCCAGGACTTGCCAGCGGGTGATGTAAAGGAGCACAGAGTTTGAGCGCCTGGAAAACCAATTGGGTGCCTTCATTGGTGCCTGAGCTTACAGGCTGCCATCTGGTTGGAGCTCTCTTGGGCCCGTACTCTAAGGGGGATTCCTTATCAACCCTTGCAAGGGGTCCACTTCTGCTTCATCATCTTGAAGGCCCTCTTTGGGTGCTTCGGGAGTCACCAAGGGAGACTGAGCCCTGAGGGTGTAATGATGTCACTAGGACTGCTGCTCAGGGCCATTATCTTCCCTCTGGGGGTGCAGGGAGCAGGATTGTGTTTTGCCCTTCAGGACTTCTAGTCTGTAATATGTGGATAATAATCTATGTGTGTTAGCCTGGGTTTTGGCCTGGGCATTATGGGCATCAGCAGGGTGCACACTTGTATTGAATCATTTCGTGGCTGCTTTGACTATGGGAAATCCTTTCAGGTTTCATGTGAGTGTGAGCTGGATTCTGGGTGTGTGAAAGAAGTCACAAGATGGTGGGGATGGGTAGGCCACCGTGCAGCAGGTTCATGCAATCACAGGTCTTCCTGGACCTGCCACACACGGCTGGAAACTGAAGACACAGGCATCTGGCTCCCAACCTGTGTAGGTGCTGGGTGATGGTGATGGCAGACACTGGGCTTTCTCCATGACACCCTCGGTCGCTGACACTTTGCAGTCCACAGAGTGCTCATCACCCTGAATCCAATTAAACTCCATTCATCATTTGAACATTGCCTAGGGCTACCTAAGAGAGAGCAGGCCCTGGAAAGCTAGGAATAAGAAATAAAAAGTCCCCCGTTCTTTGAAGGTGGAAAAGCCCCTTCCTAGTTTGTGCTTCTGTAGCAGTTGGTTGCTTATTTGCACAGAAAATTACAATCATTTAATTAGTTTCTCCTCACACCAGCTCAAAGATCTTAAAATAACAGCACTCGCCTTCCTTACTAATTTTCTAGCAGAAGCAGATGATTTGCTCCAGTGTTGAGCTAGCCTCAACTTGAGCACAGCGTGTCTCTTGCAGACGCCATTTCCTGATGTTCATGGATAAATCCAGTTCAAATGAAAGCAAGAAAAGAGCCCGGTCAAGTGCAGGCTCCCCTGCAGATCAATCTGAAGTCCGAGAGTTCTTTTGGAGTTTTCTTGCCCTTGCATATTTTGTGAAGTATTGGAATAGATACGGTTGCCAAGGCTCAGAGGAGAGGGGGCCTCTGCCAGTGAGGGTCGCCTCTTGCCTCTGCCTCTGATGTAGCTTGACTTTACAGTAGCATTCTTCTCTGTTTGCAGAGAGCTCTGGATTAGGGACAAAAAAAAGAAAAAAGAAAGAATAATCGCAGCTCCTTAGAACCGCCACATCCAGCAGCCTGTGCCCTCTCATTGTATAGATGATACTACCATATCATTTACTGCTGTGACCAATACACATGCAGTTGTCCTCAGGGCTTGCTGGACACACTCATCCCAGGCACGATTTGAATTTCATTAATACCGAACACAAGCTCTCTCGCTCTCTTTTAAAAATATAAGAAATATTTTGGGGCCAATGAGATGGCTCAGCAGGTGCTTGCTGCCAAGCCTAAGGATCAGGGTGGGATCCTTGGAACCCACATAGTAGAAAGAGAGCCTCTGACCTCCTCACACATGCCACAGCATGCACAAATGCATTCACATGTGCACATATATACAACATGAATGAGAAATGTAAACTTTTTTTAAATAAATATTTTTATTTTTCTTTACTATGATTTGGATTGTGGTTATATAACATAAATCATTGTACCTATTTTTAAATTCAGAGCTCAGAGGCATTAGGACACTTGTGTTGCTGTGCAGCCATCCCCACCTTTTGTTTCTAGAATGTTCCCCCAGCTGAAGCTCTGTCTCTATTAAATGCTAATTCCCCTAGACCTGGCAGCCATCACTCTGAGTTTGACAGCTCTGGACCTCATGTGAGTGGGAGCTACAGTATCTGTCCTTCTGTGATTGGCTTGTTAGCCTCCTGTCCTGTGTTCATCTATGTTGTGACATGTGGAAGTGTGTCCTCTTTAGGGGGCCATATAATAGTCCATTGAATGGACCACATTTGTTTCCATTCATCTGACGGTGGGTGTTTGACTCATTTCCACCTTTGGCTGAGTAAGTGAAGCTGTGAGTGCAGACCCACAGAGACTCGTTTAACCTTGGCTTCAGATTCTTTGGGCATTTCATTGGAAATAGAACTGCTTGGTCTCAGGGTGGCTATTTAATTTCTGGATTGAGCATGAACTTGAATGGTTTTTGTGCTGCCTTGAATTTTGATACCTGCCAGGTTGGTGTACGGCTGCAATCCTCAGAGAGTCTTGAGTGCCTTGGCCTGCCTGTGCCCAGGAAGGAGGGTGGCGCGGCTGTTCTGGAGCCAGTGTGCTTCTGAGACTCTGAACAGAGGCTGTTAGCGAGCCTAGGAAATCTACATCCATCACCTGTGTGATACAGCACTGGGCTGGTGTGGTGCTGGGCCAAGGGTGGGAACCATGGAGGGCTGGACTCGTGTGGTATCGGGTCAAGGTGGGCATCACCATCTTGAGGTGAAGGTATTCTCCAGGTGTTGTGGAAGCTTCAGATCCCATTACGAGTTCGTGCCCCTTTCTCTTCCTCCTAGCTTTTAGGCATTTTCCCCTATTGACTTCCTCATTGACCATCTAAGTAATTCAATTTTCACTCCGTAAAAATAAAGCACTCAATAAAAATCCCTATGTTTTTCTCAATTTATTCCCATCAATACCTCTTAACCCTGCTGGAGTTTGTTGTCTGATTTATCATTTGATGGCCGAACAGGGCTTTTGGGTGTTTGAACCCAGCCATCCAAATACCCTGTTCTGTGATTTGAGGCAGCTTCTGGGTACCCACCTTCCTCTGAGTCAGGCCCTGGGGGGAAGCCAGCACACAGTGCTGAGTTTCCTGGCTTGATGAACTCCTTGTCCTGGCATGGGTGGGGGGTTCCTACCTCTCTATGCCATATACCCCACCCACCTCATCTTTGGAGAAGTGTGTGAGGGACTCTCTTGGAATGTAGATTTTATAGTTACTGCAAAATGGATAGGAATAAAGGAGGCCAACTCTTTGTGAAGTTATCAAGACACAACTAATTTCTTTGAAAATATTTGATAAGAGGTGTGGGAGCTGTCATGATTTTGAAGCTGTTAACAGTGTAAATGACCTTTTGAGATGCAGGACTACCGTGACTTGTCTAAAGTGATGGAGGCCCCGGTCCTGATGCTACCTGCTGTGACTTTCTAGTGCAAAGAATTGCCTTATTTTGTAGTCTTGAAAATAAAGAAGTTGTTTCTTGGGCTAAAGCCATGGCTCTGGAAGAGTCCGCACAGAGACACATGCAGAGAACTGGGCTGGTGTGGTGCTGGGCCAAGGGTGGGAATCGTGGAGATCTGGGCTGGTGTGGTGTGATTTTGCCAACGGTGGGAATTGTGGAGAACTGGGCTGGTGTGGTGTTATTTTGCCAAGGGTGGGATTGGTGGAGATCTGGGCTGGTGTGGTGCTGAGCCAAGGGTGGGAGTCGTGGAGAACTGGGCTGGTGTGGTGCTGGCCAAGGGTGGGAGTCGTGGAGAACTGGGCTGGTGTGGTGTTATTTTGCCAAGGGTGGGATTGGTGGAGATCTGGGCTGGTGTGGTGCTGAGCCAAGGGTGGGAGTCGTGGAGAACTGGGCTGGTGTGGTGCTGGCCAAGGGTGGGAGTCGTGGAGAACTGGGCTGGTGTGGTGTTATTTTGCCAAGGGTGGGATTGGTGGAGATCTGGGCTGGTGTGGTGCTGAGCCAAGGGTGGGATTGGTGGAGATCTGGGATGATGTGATGCTGGGCTAAGGGTGGGGATCGTGGAGATCTGGGCCTCCATGGGGGCTGTGCTCCAGTGTGTGGCAGATGCTCAGTTAACGTCTGCTTATAATGCGATGCCACAAGAGACCACTGACCCGACTTAGAGCTGCTGTAAGCACAAAGGAATCTCCGTCTTACGCTGCAAGGCCCAGGTACACCTCCACAAGGAGAACAGTTAAGAGGTGGAGATGTATGCCTCCTACCCAAGACGAGGCAGGCCGGAGGGCAGGAGCTGCCTTAGTCCTATTGGAGGCTGTGCAGTCAGACTTAGCACAGGCTGTGCCCATTGCTGGACCAGCCTCGGCCCTCCTACCTGAACAGGTCAGCAAGGAGCCATTGTGCTCAGTGGAGAGAAAACTCTCGCTCCCAAAGGAAGTTGGGACGTTTAAATAGTGCCCTTGTTCTCAGCCCCATCTCACTTACGAAAGGCAGAGCCAAGCAGAAAACCCAGGGGACACAGCTGCCTAGCCTTTGACAAAGAGGGTTGACAGAGATCAGAGACTGGGAAGGTAGAGTCGCTGGAGAACTTTCTGGAAAGAGCAAGTGGGAGGATTTAGGTCTCAGGGTTAGCGGCGGGGAGAGACCTTCCACAGAGCACTTTGCTAAGTCGTTTTTCTTCTCCACTGCCTACCTACTCAGCCATCTGTTAAGATGTTTTACTCTTTTGAATTTTTGAGGGGCCCACCACCCAGCTCCCAGATAAATCATACTGAGGCTTATTACTACTTATAAACGTCCGGCCTTAGCTTGGCTTGTTTCTTGCCCGCTTTTCTTAACTTAAATTATCCCATCTATCTTTGGCCTTGGGGCTTTTATCTTTCTCTATTCCTGAATAACTTTTCTTTCCTTTTTACTCTGTGTCTGGCAGTGTAGCTGGGTGACTGGCCCCTCTCTTTGTTCTATCTTCCTCCTTCTCTGCGTTTCTCCGTCTATTTATCCTCTCTGCCTGACAGCCCTGCTCCTGCCTCGCTATTGGCCAGTCAGCTCTTTATTAGCCCATCAGGTGTTTCAGACAGGCATAGTAACACAACTTCACAGAGTTAAACGAATGCACCATAAACAGAGGTAACACACCTTAAAAGAATATTCCCCAACAGTCACCCTCATTCCTTCTGGGACACTGCCTTTTGGTCAGCGTCCAGGAGATACCAACTTTGAAAGTCTGGGGATCCCTCTGTGATGACCTTCAGATGACCTCTGCATGACCTCTGGGGCCTTGGCTTCATTCTGTGTCTGGGAATTGATAATGCTATTTCTAGAAGGCTGAAGAGGTGTCCTTCTGAGAGGTAATGATTGAGCACCTCCTGCTTGTACCCCCTCCTACCTCCTCCTGTTCTGCGTGTCACCCCACCTCACCATGCAGCCTGGGTTAGGGTGCCTCCTGCCTATGCTCTGATGTGCTGGACTGTGCTGTTCCTGGTGGCTTCCTTGATGAGGGTGGCTTTGGTGGCTGTGCTCTGAGGAAGGGCTCTCTCCCCTGTATGGGGCCTCAGTTTCCCCATCCACTAAGGTGCTGTTGCCCCTGGACTATCAGGGAAGAGACTGGTCACACAGTTGCCAGAAATCATAATTTTCTGGCTTCTTAAACAGGGTTTCACATGGTTCCATTTTCTTCCCATTTCCGGAGTTGCTCACTTAAGTGAGACAAAGGCCCTCAGCCCCTCATGAAACACTCATCTCTAGAGCCTGTCTCTGAAGAGAGCCTTTCTCGTTGACATCTGGTTTTTCACAAGTTTCCTGATCTGAGTCATTGCTGGAATGTTACCTCTTAAGAGCAAGCCAGAATTTCTCTCCCTGTCGCTGGAGGCGGAGCAGAGGCCTGGCAGTGACCAGGAAACCTGAAACCCCATGCAGAAGGGGCTGGTGTAGGGACAGGACCCCTGAGCTCTCCAGCTCAGTGGGGGATTTGCTGGTCCTTCCTTGGGCGAGGCTCTGGGTGGCAGTCACTGGTATAGGGGAAGCTGTGGCACCCGGTGGCCTCTATCTGGCCTGGCTGCTCCAACTTGGCATTTGGTTCTGGCCATTTAAACTTGTGAACTGGTGTTGGGGAGATTTGATGCTGTCTGTCCATGTGGCAAGACAAGGAGATCTATTGCCCCTCTTTTCCAGGGCAGGGGAAAGCCCTGCTTTCTATTGTGTTTCCAGAGGCCTGTGGTGGTGGTGGGGGCTATTGTTTACTAAAGACTTTGAGCATGGCCAGACAGGAAGAACAGTGTCAAGGCTGATCCACTCTTTCGTGCCCTGTAGACACTTGGTTCAAAGGATTCCTGAGCTATGATGCAAAGACCCTCCTGGCTTGATTGATTCAGTCTTACGTGTGTGTGTGTGTGTGTGTGTGTGTGTGTGTGAGAGAGAGAGAGAGAGA
>LOJH01021875.1:2125-20364 GCA_001685095.1 Ellobius talpinus
GTGACTGTCCAGGCAGCGAGATGTCTCTGTCATTTCTAGAGTTTTGAAGTTGCTGACAATGCACTTCCTGTTAACTTAGGTAATATTTTATCCTTCTGCAGTCTTTAATGGTGTTGACGAATAGTTAGTTATAGTAGGCAGAGTCAGTGAGAAGTCATGTAGTCACCTGTAGGAGACAGAGGCACCAGAACCTTGCCAGTAAGCCACAGCCACATGGAGATACACAGATGAATAGAAATGGGTTAATTTAAGATATATAGCCAGAAATGCACTTAGGCTATTGATCAAACAGTATTGCAAATAATATAGTTTCTGAGTGATTTTTTTCATGGTCGGGGGAGCTGGGAACAAACAAGCAGCCTCCATCAACATCGGGGTGACATCTATCACCCGGAAAATACCAGATTCTCGGCCTCCTTCCGTTAAGAACAACCTAATTATGGCTTGCAGAAATGAGCTCTAGGAGCAGATGAACTTGGACTCAAACCCTGGCTCCGTCAAATGTTGCCACAATCTCAGGCAGGTCACTTAGTCTCTGGAGACGTCTTCTGAGTAGTGGCTATCTCACAGTGATGCTGGGCTGAGAGAACATGGGCATCCAGGAGAGCGTCTGGCATTTAGAGGGATCACAGTAGACTGTCCCTTTTCTTTTTGCTTAATAACCATTAAGTAGCCCTTGATAAAGGGTAAACATTAATCAAACCCCTCCTGTGTGCTGTGTGCTAGTTAGACATTTCATAACTTCATGTCTTTCCTGTATTTTTATAATGATGTCAAGTATTTGCTTGTGCATCTATGAGTGTATGTGTGTTGTTAGGTAGAATCTTGTTATATAGTCCTGGCTGGCTCAGGATTCACTCACTATATACAGTTTAGGCAGACTTTTGATTGTCTACACTTGCCTTAGCCTCCTGAGTGCTTGTATGGCTAGTGTGTGTCAAAATGCTAGTTTTTAAACATAAATTAGTAATATTTTGAGGAGATAAAAGAATTAAAGTAACAGAATTTAGACTTTGCTCAAAATCAGTATCCTGCCTGCAAAAGTTAATCTTCTCCCTGCTTCCCACTGCCTGTGTTGCTCCTGGCCTCTGGACCAGTGCTCTCCGTGCTTCTCATTCCCACTGCCTGCACTGCTCCTGGCCTCTGGACCAGTGCTCTCTGTGCTCCTCATTCCCACTGCCTGCACTGCTCCTGGCCTCTGGACCAGTGCTCTCCGTGCTTCTCATTCCCACTGCCTGCACTGCTCCTGGCCTCTGGACCGGTGCTCTCCGTGCTCCTCATTCCCACCGCCTGCGCTGCTCCTGGCCTCTGGACCCGTGCTCTCCGTGCTCCTCATTCCCATCGCCTGCGCTGCTCCTGGCCTCTGGACCAGTGCTCTCGGTATCTCTAAAACACAATAACTTGTATCATTCCCCCTCCATTCTATATTGGTCATTAAACCAGGCAGCATGAAGAAGCGGCTGCTTAGTACTGTTCTCTAAGCTTGGAGGACACTCCGTGTCTCCAGCCCAGGCTTGGATGAGGCGGGTGGCTATGTTTTACTTCCCCCTCCTCCAACGGGCGACTACCGTGGCCGATTTATCCCCACTACTGCTCCTGCCTCACTCTTTTCATCTCGGTGTACGATGGCCTGGTTGATTCGATTCTTTGGGGGCAAGGCCAGGGCACAGAATCTTGCTGTCAAGACCTGAGGCAGCAGTTCTCAGGTTTCTCACTGATGGGAGGTCGGTTGGCAATCTCTGCAGTTTTCAGTAGAAGAGACACATAAACCTCCGTGATGAGTGCCGGCTATTAAATCTGACCGCTATCTGAAATCGATACTCCTACACTGGCTGGGTCAGTTACGGCCAGCTGTAATTTATGTCACAGAGGAGGCTCTGGGGAGGGTGTGGGAAGGAGCTCACCCAGGACCACCAGGCAGGTCATTGCCTGCTTGGCACTGAGGCAGGATGGAATCCCCAGAACATACTTTTTTCCTTCTGATTTTAAATAGTGCACGCTGAGTGTTATTGTTATTTTTTAACATTGGATAACATGAAACATTTATAGGAGAAAATGGAAATCCTGCCCTTCATCCAGCCACCTGCCTGATGGGACTCTGTCAACCCTCTCAGACGTTTCTACTCACATGTATTGAGCCCCATGTTCAAATTGGTTTGGAAAACAGCACTGTATTTTGTGGTTTTAATTGATAACTTCTAATGCATTGTTCATACTGTTTCAAAAGAATATAGGTCAAGAGTCAGACTGACAGCATACACCTGTGATCCCAGTGCAATGCTGAGAGGCCGGAATTTTGGGTTCAAGGCCATCTTGGGCTACACAGCAAGATCTCAGAAAAAAACAAAACCAACACACATGCACATGCACGTGAGAAAATGAACAGACAAAGAACATAGATTGGGGCTGTTGCTTTTAGTGGTTTATGCTATTCCATCATAGAGATGTCATTAGAAGTGCTATATTGAATATAGCTATTTTCTTCTTTTAGAAAGTTTCCAGTTCTCCATCACAATAAACAAAGTCGCCACAAACACTCTGTTTTGCTATTTTGTCCTGTGGCCACTAACCCTGATTCTAAAATTCACCAAGACTTGGGAACTTCATCCGTGTTGGTACACCCACTTTGTAAATTATGGCTGAAATCTTCATTCATTCATTCGTTCGTTCAAAGGTATTTCTTGGGCGACCATGATGCCCCCTCTCCAAGCCTATGTTCTATGGTTATACAGTGAATGAAACAGTTAAGTGTTCAGACCTTGGAATGATTGCTAGTACTAGGGGAAGAAAGACGATAAATAATGACAGGGTGTTAGAAAGTAGCACATGTTAAAGAGGAGGGCAAGGCAAGGAAAGAGGGGTCTCTTAAGGCAGAGTCTCGCTATGTAGCTCAGGTTGGCCTTGAACTCTCCATCCTTGAGTCTCAGTCCCCCAAGTGCTGGAATTGCAGGTGTGTGCCACCATCACATTCAAGTTGGAAAGGGGACTTCTCTGTTGGTCATTCGGTACCTGTGCTGGGTTTGCTGGCATAACCAGGCTGTTCGGCTGATATCAGCAAACCTTTGTTGACTTCTATGCTGTGCTATAAATTGTAATGGCTGTTGGAAAGGCAGTGTGTAGACTTAAATAGATGTGAGCTGTGGTACCAACAAGCCCACACATACTCACTGTCTTGTTTGTGACTTAGCCACTTCATGCATTCATATTTTATCCCCATACTCGATGACAAACAAAGTCCCAGAGGACAGAAGCCCATACCTTTCACTTCTGTGTATTTGTCTGAGCGTAAGGTTTTTTTTTGTGCAGAGCTGGTGTTAGTAAATGCTGGCTCTGCTCCTATGAAATATGATGCGAGTGGTCTTGAGAGATGACAAACGGGTCTGATAAGAAAGGTTCAGGGTGGGTGAGTTCTATTGAAGCTCAGGATAGAAATAAAAGCACTGATGGACAGCCATGGTTAAAGAAAGCTGCCAATCAGAGAATAATGTCTTTGAGAAACTTGCTATGCATCATCATGTATCATTTAATTAAGTATAGCAGCATAAACAGAGTAATGGAGGAAGGGGTAAGTAGTGACTTCAGCAAAAACTAGGCAAACCAGACTAATGCTTGGTTTCTCATGGAACTGTAAACCGAGTGAAGCAGCATACTGAACTGTCCCCTGGCTCTCTGTGGTTCATTCATGCAGTCCCCACATCCCAAACATGCCCAACTCTGCCCGAAGGGGCGCTCTAGCCCTCATTTGAGTCTCAAGCCTTGGAGAAACCGCAACTCTTCCACAATGACTTGTCTTTGATTCTCCTATGTAGCTCAGGTTGGCCTTGAACGCTCCATCCTTGAGTCTCAGTCCCCCAAGTGCTGGAATTACAGCTGTGTGCCACCATCACACGTGTCCCGAAGGACAACTGTACTTCATCTGCCATTAAAATACCTTTGCAGTACAAACACAAGTAGCTCTAAAAGTGTGAAGCTGAGCAGCATAAGATAGGCTTTATGGTCTTGTGACTGAAAGCCAATATTGCCAAGGGTCAATTGGGTCCTGAATAGTGTACATATTATTCTCAATACTCAAACAATAGGGGTACAATCATTCCCACTGGGCAGATGGGACTCTGAGGCTGTCAGAGATTAAATCACTTGCCTGAAATGCCTTGTCCAGGGGCAGGGCATAGGTGATTAACCACGGCCTTGTGTGCTATTCTCTATGGCTACTTTACCTTCTTACCTGTTATTACTTTTTTAATCATATTATTGCCAGAGCTGAAGTAATCCTGGCAGAATCATTGCAGTATATATGCAGGTGTGTTTGGAACTAGACAGACTTTTTGTTGTGGAATATTTCTTTACACTGTGGGAAGATGTGCCACTGTGATTGGTTTAATAAAAAGCTAAACTGTCAATAACTAGGCAGGATTTGGGGCGGGGGGCAGAGAAAATCCTGGAAAGAAGAAGACAGAGTCATGGGGAGATGTCAGGACACAGAGCAAGCAGCATGGGCATTACAAAGTAAAGGCAGGGACTGAGGAGATGTCTCAGTGGTTAAGAACACTGGCTGCTCTTCCAGAGGGCCTGAGTTCAATTCCTAGCACCCACATGGCAGCTCACAACTATCTGTAACTCCAGTTCCAGGGAATCCAACAAAGTAAAGATAACTGAGCCATGTAAAAGAACATAGATTAAAAGATATGGGTTTGCCAGATGGTGGTGGTGCATGCCATTAATCCCAGCACCGGGAGGCAGAGGCAGAGGATCTCTGAGAGTTCGAGGCCAGCTTGGTCTACAAGAGCTAGTTCCAGGACAGTCAGAGCTGTTACACAGAGAAACCTTGTCTTGAAAAACAAAAGACATGGGTTAATTGAAGTTATAAGAACTAGAGGTTAGAAACAAGCCTAAGCTGTCAGATGAGCTTTCACAATTAATAGTAAATCCCCATGTAGTTATTTGGGAGCTGGCTGATAGGACAGAGAAAGACTAGCTACAGCTTTTCAAACTGGTTTTTAAAGAGCTGATACGCTGGAGATCCAGCTCAGTGGAGGAGTATCTGTCTAGGATGTGGGTTTCTGAGTCCAGTCCTCAGTGATGAAAAGTCCAGATGGTGGATGCTTTCTATTCTTAGTTTAATTTTGGCAGACTGTATTTTTAAAGAAATTTGTCTATTTCATGTAGGTCAACACAGTTGTGGGTATACAATTCACAGCGTTTGGTGGATTCTTTTAAAAATTAGTATTATTTATAGGGAAAATCTCTAACATAGTCCCCCATTATCACAAATTATGCAGTCAGTTTTCCTCATTTTGGGAAATCCCAGTGGTCGGAACATCTCAGGTGCAACGGTGGAGCCTCACCTTGGGAAAAAACACTTTACTGGGCATAGTATCTGTGTTAGGGAATTCTTCTAGCTGTCTTTCTGTTGTTGATTTATTGGTGTGTGTATGCGTGTGGGGTGTGTGTGTGTGCTTGGTGCAAGGACATGGGTGTAGAGCAGATGCTCACTTCAGGATGTGTTCCTCAATCATTTCTCTGTCCTTTAAGACAGGACCTAATACTGAATCAGGAGCTTTCCATTTGGCTAGACTGACTGGGGATCCACTCGTCTCTGCTCCCCAGCACTAGGTTATGGGTGTGTGCCACCACACCCAGACTTTTCTCTGGACGCTGGGGACCCAACATCAGTCTTGTGCAGCATGTACTTTCCCCACTGAACCAGCTCTCTGTTCTCATGCTATTTAGTTTAAATTGAATTTAAGTTGTGGTTTGAGAGCATGGTCTCTACCCTTAGATTTGGGAAGCCGGATATTATGGCTTCCCAAATACGTGATCTGCTTTAGTGAACTTCACTCGTGAATGTGAGAAGCGTGTGGATGCTGCTATTACAGGACAAAGTAACCTCTAGCTGCCCATCCCTGTTGGTTAGCATCGCATTACTGAGTTCAGCTATGCCCTTCCTCACTTCCTGCCAGTTTGATCTGTTCATCTGTGAACAGAAGATATTAAAATCTCTACTTACATAACTGCTGCATCCATTCTTGTCGTTTATAAATTTTTTCGTTATGCTATTTAACCTTCAGGTTGGACACATTTACATGATCTATGATCAAATATTATCATTTCTTTTTGAAAAATATACCTCCTTATCCCTAAATACTTTTTTGTTGCTATTTATATTTGCAGTGTGACACTGAACCTAGGGCCTTGTAGTGCTGGGCAAACATTCTTAACAGTGAGCTCTATTGTTTCCAGACAGGGTCTTGCTATGAATCTGAGATTGGTCTTAAACTCTGGGTTCTTCTGCCTTACTTACTGAGGGCTGGGACTACAGGGCATGAGCCACCATGCAAGCTTTTCTCTGCTCACTTGCATCGTTGTACACATCCATAAGTGTAAAAATATATGAGATGAGATACTTGCATAAGAATATGCAGTTGAATGCATTATTGATATTAATATTTTGACCAAACTACCGTTTGTTAAGAGAATTCACAATGAGAAAAATGACTTTGTTGAGTGTTTATTTATTCTGTCCTTGATGCTCAAGAAGATCTGAGTTTCTGCTCCGTATTATTATTCTCTCTGAAGAACTCTTAGAATTTATTTCAAGGCAGATCTTCTGACAAATTCCCCGCGTTTCTGTTTTGCCTGAGAAATCACTTCTTGCTCCGTTTCTAAAGAGAACTTCACAGGGCGTAGAGCGGAAGGCTGGTGGGGTGCGGTTTTTCTCAGTGCATTAAACACATCACCCTGTCATCCTTTTGCTTATGGGGTTTCTGAAAACTTGGATGTCTTCTTATCTTTGATCCTGAGTGGATGCCATTTCCCCCTCTCCTTTCAACATTCACCCCCCTCCCCGCATCTTTGATTCTCCGTGGTTTGAAAATGATAAGCCTGGGCGTGGTGCTTGCTTGCTTACTTCTTTTTGTTTCTGCATTTATCCTGATTGATGTTTTCTGCATTTCCCAGATCTGGAGTTTGCTTTCTGACAGTAATTTGGGGGGAATTCTGAGTCACTGTTGCTTCAAACATTCTCCTTCTTTTGTCCTCATTTGCGGCTTCCTGGTCCTCCCATAATACAGATGTTACTCCCTTTCTTCCCTCCTCATTCTTTGTTCTCTTTGTGTTTCAGTCTGGATCCCACTGAGACACTCATGTTTGCGATGCTTTCCTGTGTAGTCTAGTCCACCGAATGGCTGCCCGTCAAAGGCCTTCTTCCCTCCTGCTCCGGGGTTGTCAGTCTCTGGCTCTTCATGCTGGCTGTCTACCTTACCTATTGGACTAGAGCCTTGGAATCTTAATCACAGCCGGTTCACAGTCCCTGTCTGATGATTTCGCATCCCCACCCTGTCTGGTTCTGAGACTTACTGGGTCTCTTTCAAAGGATGTTCTTCTAAAAACTTTTTTTTGAGGGGAGGTCTCGTGTAGCCTAGGCTCAAAATCACAATGTAGCCAAAGATAACTTTGAACTCCCCGCCCCCCACCTTGGTTTTCTGAGACAGGGTTTCTCTGTGTAGCTTTGGAGCCTGTCCTAGAACTCGCTCTGTAGACCAGGCTGGCCTCAAACTCAGAGATCCACCTGCCTTCGCTTCCCTAGTGCTGGGATTAAAGATTAAAGGCGTGCACCACCATCGCCTGGCAACTTTGAACTTCTTATCCCCTGAGTGTTGGGATTATAGGCATGGTTTCTGGTTCTGATGGAACTGAGGGCTTCCTTCATTTACATCCCTAAAAGTATATTTTTTGACTTGTGTGCCTTGTAATTATTTCCTGATTGTTGGACATGGCATGTGGTAAAGGTACTGGTATAATAATCAGACTTATTATAACCAGAAGGAGGTGGTAAGAGAGCTACATCCTATAGGGGTTGTCAAGGGACTGGAGATGTACCAAGGGGAGAGTGCTCACCTAGCTACACAACAGCCAGGTTCCATCCTCAGTAACAACACCACCCTCTTTTCTGCTAATCCTACAGTCCTCTGGGGTAGCCCTCTGGCTTTTATAGCCCAGGCCCTGAAATTTCTCTTGTGCATTTTATTCTCTTGGTCTTCAGTGCAATGGGAAGACTAGAAGGGCTGGAGTTGAGTATTTCTCGTCCCTCAAGCCAGTTAGTTTCTGATGAAACTCCAGCCAGTTGGGCTCTGGTTAACTAGTTTCTCCTGAGGGCAGACCACATTAAGCAAGTACTTTGGAGTGTTTCCAAATGAATTTCCTTCCTCCTCCAACTGCCAGGAACACATGGAAAATTTCATTCATGTTTATGGTGAGAACTGGGTTGGATTCAGAAAAGCAGAGGTTCCCTATTTGTAGGTTTCCCCAGGGGTTTTCATTTTGAGTAGTTATTGGGTCTGGGAATCTGTCAGTTACGGTTAACCTAAACCTAAATTGCTTATTCCAGATTGGCTGCTGCAGGGGCCTGGTGCTCAGTACTGTTTGCTTCCCTGTGTTAAGACCCACCTGTTCTCTTACTTCAGAGGGAATAGTTTGCACTGTGGCCACACTTCCTTGTGAGCATGAAAAGGGCTGTAGATTGTTCAATTTGTTCTGTATGTCTTGTGTGTAAGTGTATAAATGTGTGTGTGTGTATGAATGCACACGCACATGGAGTATTTAATATATAATACAACAGAGGTTGATGGTTGATGTCTTCCTCAGCCATTCTCTACCTTATTTTTGAGACATGGTCTCTCACTAAACCTGGAGCTCACCCGTTTGACTGAGCTGACTAGCCAGTGAGCTCCCATGCTCCCCCAGCCTCTGCCTCCTCAGTACTGGGATTATATCTTCTGGCCACCATGCTTGGCTGTGAGTGCTGGGACTCTGAGCTCAAGTCTCCCTGCTTGCATAGTGAACGCTTTCCCGACTGAATCACCCCAGCCCTTGGTTTGTGTTTTTTTTTCCCCTTGTTGTTAGGATAGAGAGGCAATTTTCAAACTTCTTACACACAGAGCAGTGGGGCAGCTGTAAAGTGTTTTTTCTTCCAGATTTCACACTCAGCCTTTCCTCTCCTCCTGTATTCTTAAATGGCATCTTCTCGTCAAAGAACCTGCCATTTGGGCCTGAAAGGTTGAAGACCTGTAGGCCCTTTTGAACAGCCCTGGGCGCTCTGAGCTGAACAGAACGCGGTGCAGGCAGCCTCCAACTGCCCAGGGAACCGGGATTTATGGCGTGATTAGTTGTCGCCTGAGCCTTTAGACAGAAGTTCTCTTGGACACTTTGAATGTGAGAGCAGGGGAAGACAGAGTAGTGAGTTTTTCAAGCTCCCATCTTCAGACTCATGAAAAAGACCTCAGAGTGAAACAGGCTCTCCCAGGTTCACACTGCATTTTCTGGGGGCCCAGTGACTTTTTTTTCTGAATAAATGTCATTTTTGCAGAAGTGTTTTATTTACTGTTGAGACCTTCCCCACAGAACGCGAAGGTTAGATTTTGAGCAGCAGCAGCATTGGTTAGCATGGTGTTGTGTGAATTTTCCCTGGGGAAGATTCAAACAAATGCCTAACTCACCCCAAAGAGGGCACCAAGAACAGACAGAAGTATGACTCCACTGAAGCCTGACTTACATGCTCAAGAGTGTGCATGTGACACACAAACACCCCACAATGAACAAACAAACAAATAAATAAATGTAAACTATTACAAAGAAGAATTTTCTCTATTATTCTCTCTGACGTAAAAATATATGCAGTTTCCCAGGGAAGACCGTGGCATTATGGAGAAGCCCCTTCTGTATTTTACGCCTCCACCATTCTGTCATCAAGATCTTCCTCCTCCTTTTTCCCCACCTTTTTTCATGTGCACGTATGTTTGCTTGTGCATGTTTGCTCAGGCATGAGGTGCACATGTGTGTGGGGTGTACATGTATGTGTGAACATGTACATGGAAAGCCCGAGGTTGACACTGAAAATCTTCCTCAATTGCTCTCTACCTTTCCCACTGAGGCAGGATCTTCAGCTGAACCCCGACTCACCGATGCAGCTAGTCTGGCCAGCCATTTTGCCCTGGGGCTTATGGGTAGGCTGCCATGCCCACCTGACTTACATGCGGGGTTTGGAATCTGAACTCTAGCAACTGGGCCAGCTCCCCGGATATTTACTGGTTATTATTTCTTTTAGACATAGGGTTTATGTAGCCCAGGCTGAGTTTGAACTTGTGATTCTTCTTTCTCAGATGTGCTCTCATGCTTGACTTCGAAATTATTTCCTTAAAAACTCTTTGAAATGATGCAAATATACATATTTATTGCAGAAAACAATAAAATAGCCAAAAATGCTGACAAGTACAAAGAACCAGGCATTGTTACTGGTTCCTCTCTGCAGAAAACCCACGACTAACGCTTGCAGCACTTCCTCCTGCATATGGGACATACATGGATTTCAACAGTGGAATGCACATGCAGCTTTGAACTGTGCTCTGAAAACCCAGTTCTACCATAGTTGTTATGTTCTCCAGTATTCCCATTGCCCTTGGGACTATTGGTGATTAGCATGTATGACATTTGCATTAATGTGAACTAGGTACCTAGGAACCTAGAGGGAGGAGTTAGGTGTTTTGCCTCATAGAAACTCACATTACTTTGAAAATTTATTGAGTACTTACTACATGTGAGGCTGTGCGTAAGTCCTCACAGGTCTGGGACCCAGCTATGCACAAGACAGAATGGAAGTCACATGAACCAAGGATTACATTTGACATTTTAAAATCCTCCGATGGGCCATCAAGACCCACCATTTTCCCATTCGGTCAGTCTTTTGGGGAGCAAATTGCACTTGTGCTAGGAGCAGAAGTGACGTATGGATGACAGTCCTGGCATTGATCAGCCTTGGGTGACAAACTGTGCTCCGCCTTCTGATGCTCTCCAAGCACTGCTTCCCTTCTCTCGCTGGCTGTGCTGGACCACACACTCCCTCCAGAGCTGCTGAGGCAGTCTGTAACTGCTGACTCGACTTATCTATAAACCCAGGGTCTTGGCATGGGTTACCCCCAGACTCTCTTAAGCTAGAACCAACATGACTCAACCTGAAGGATCAATACTTTACAGGCTGAGGGTTCAACATGGTCCTATGAACTGGCTGGTTGAAACCATAATGGAAATTTAAGGACTATCCAGTGACATTTCACATCACAATTGACTCTTTGTTTCACTGAACCTCAGAGGCCCTGCTGTCCATGCCCAAGAACCATTCTTGTGCTGAGAACAACTTCTCATAACTTTGAAACAGGTGGTCCATTTGCGAGAGGCTGGGATGGGTGGGGGAGGAACCCTGTCTCCTTTGACTAGACCAACTCTTCTTCCTCCTCTGAGAACCCCCGTGAGCAAGTAGGAAATGATTTGAGGATGTAAAGTTATTACTGTGGTTTTCTTCTGTCCTGTAAGCACTGAAACCCTCCATTTTCTCAGAAGGGAGCTGGCCTCTTGGGCACACTATCTCACAGGGTGTTGCCTGCTGATCCAGCCACAGAGGTCCGCATGGCAAACTGGGGCTTGCTTTGCATATGTTCTGGGTGGTCCTGATATCTTACAACTTTTATAAGGCAGTGTTTCTGAAAACCAAAACTTGAAAAACATCTCCTTCTGACCTTAAGGAGATTAAAATGGAGACACGCTTGGGGAAACTTCTAGACCTCTGGATTGTGAGATGGTAAGGAACACTACCACGCCACTGAGTTTTCTTCCCACCTACTCTATCATCCTTAGTTTCTGTTCTTAATAGTGTTCCTTTCTCTAGGGTGTTTCCCAAATTTTAACTTCTCTTTAGGAGTCCATTATAATACCATGTTTCCTAAAGTAAATCTAACCAGATACAAAAAAGAAACCTATTGGCTACGTTTCTTTTATCTGCATTGGAGAGCATTTGAAACGTCGATTTCTGACAATTTTCGATAGACCACAGCCACCTGATAACTCTCCAAGGATAGATTTACTGCTAGTCAAACACGTGATAGATTTTGCAATTCAAGAGAGCAAGGTCAGGTCCGCACACAGCTGTGTGAAAGACAAGGCAGAGGGATTTATAAACTTAATTAAAAGGAGCAAATTCTCAAATCCAGACCCATAAACTGGCTTTTAGAGCTCCAATTGCTGGAGGAGTTGTAAATCAAAGTTATTTGAGGTGAGAGTTCAATTTTTCCCCTGAATCAGGTGAGTCCAGCTAACACTTTCAAAACTGAAAGCTTTCACCTACAATAAGAAATATAAATGTAATTGGAATTATATGACTACATATAAATCAGGATTTATGAAAATCTGTCCAAGAAACTATAGACTCTAAGACTCAGTAGTAGACGCATGTTGAGAAGGAGGATCACGGGAATGCTTCACTAATAGGATCACAAAGTCCCCAATACAGTCTTTGTAATTTAAGCTGTGTTAAGTGTTAGACAGAATTATCAAAAAGGAGTCTGGAAAAAGAGGTGGATCATAAAGGCAGTCTGCCAAGATTCGGTGCAATCTATACAAGGCTATAACAAATTTGTTTTTCTGTGATTGTACTGAAATACGTTTTCAAATTGAGAGCTGGTTAATATGCTTATGTTGGTTCATTTTGTTCTCATCCTGGGCTTTTCGGAGAACATAACATTGACGTTAAATCACATTAGCAACATAAACCATAATGACACCCCACACCCCCGCCGCCACTCACACACACCAAGTGCCATAAGGTGTGAGCAGCTTGATACCCTATGAGCACTGTAAGGGCATGAGACAAGCTCTTCAACCTGGGGCACTGGGCCCCTGGCCTGAAGCACAGGGCACCAAGCAGCCTCGATGATCCAAAGGCCAACTGAATTATAGGACCTACCACACTCAGGGCATCCCGCCATCAGTGAGATTGCCCTTCTGTCCAGTATCAGACGCTGGGGAGATGGGTGGAATTTGCCTGTTTTGGCTCTTCAAACCGCAGGACTTTCCTTTCTGTGCATGTGTGAGACTTGAAGAGGCATCGGGGTTCAGAGGCATAGAAACTAAACAGGCAAAAGATGAAGAAGACGGAAAACCTTTCCAGAGAGCCTTGGAATGAATGTTGCAGGAAGGCAATGGGATCCTCAGCACTCAGCAAACGTCTTCAGCTGGTCTCCTTCAGGGTTGAGCGGCTCTGCCAGAGGGAAGAAGGATGACCAATGGGAGCTAATGGTCTCCTATTACCAGCTGTAAACTCAATGCTGCGTGCTTTCTCTATATATTTGACATGTGTATAGTGAGCAGGGGATAATGATCAGGTCAGAATTACTCATTTGTTACTGAGGAAGTGGAAAACGTAGTGTCAGCTGGTGCTGTGAGCTTGAACCAATCTGTGTTACAATCTGAATAATGGCAGACAGACCATCAGTGGCCACAGGAGATTCCAGGCAGCCAGTGTACGGTGAGAGAAGTCTCTGGCTTTGCCTGCCTGCCCTTGGGCACTATCTCCCCAAGAGAATCCTCAAATCAGCTCCACATCTGCTACCTATAGCCCTTCACAATTTTTTAAAAGAAATTATTTTATTGTACATGTATAAGTATCTTGCCTGCACGTATGCATGTATACTCTGTGCATTCCTGGTGCCCTTGCAGGTCAGAAGAGTGTTGGGGGAAGAAGGGTCATTTGTTTATCCCGGTCACCCAGCCATGAAATAATCACTCAGAAAACGATATTATTTGCAATACTTTTTGGCCAATAGCTTAAGCATATTTCTGGCTAAACTCATATCCTAAACTAACCCATCTCTATTATTCTGTATATTGTCATGTGGCTGTGGCTTACCAGCTAAAGTTCCCAGCGTCTGCCTCAGGTGGTGGATCCATGGCTTCTCCTAACTCTGCCTTCCTTCTCCCATGCTATAGGCCAAGCCAGTTTTCTTTATTCATTAATCAATAAAATCAACACATAGAAGGGCCTCCCACACCAGGAGAGGGCATTGGTTCTCCTGAAGCCGGAGTTAGAGATGGTTGTGAGCCATCACATGAGTGCTGTAAACTGAACCTGGGTTTGCTACAAGAGCAGCCAGTTTTCTAAATGGCTGAGCCATCTTTCCAGCCTTTACCTAGAGCTCTTTAAACCACCACACACTCTTCTGTAGGCCTTTCTAATGACTCACTTCCACACTGTGACTACACCCGTGGTTACTTGCTTGGCATTTCTGGGGCCTTTGATTGGGACAACCTCATTATCCAGGCAGATGTTCACGGAACACCTCTAAAGTGTTGGGAGGTGCTGTGGAAAATGAAGTCTAAGGTCATACAGTCTGTCTTCAGAGTGCTTGTGACCCAGCTGAAGATGTAGCATAGATGTGAGACAGCTATTGTCATTTGTGACTCATTTCCTTCCCAAAAGGGATGGAGAAAGCTCAGAATAAATGATAATGACAGAAGGAACTGAAAGCTGAAAGACAACAGCCTTGTAATTAAGGGGGACAGCGGTGGAATAATTACATGTAGAAATCTAAGGCCAAGGCAAGCCACCCCCACTGGATGCAAACAGCCAGGGAACAGAGCAAGAATAACCTGGGGCAGATGAGAATGAAGCAGTAAATTACACTGTGTCAACTCTATGAGTTCAAGGTGGAAGTTCAAGGCGGAGTTTGATGACGATTCTCTTCAGAGGTAGTGCAAGGCTGTGTTTAGGGTCCTCCCCACTCTTCCCAGCCTTGGTTTCTTAGCCTAGAAAGCAAAAAGGACACATTTGTGATGTCATCTACTAATATGTGCGTGTTTCCAAACTCCCCAAATCCCCTGCCCAGTGGGAGGCCACGTAGTTCAAGTTTCTCCCAGCCTACGAGAAGGCTTTGGGTCAGCAGAGGGGCTCAAGGGGAAATGTTTCTCTCAAAGTCGGGGGGAAAGGACAAGATGTTCTAGTGGGCAGGGGAAGCAGCTGAGAAAGGAAAGGGATTGAGGAAGAGCTGCATAGAGCACATTTGCCTTCTGAACTTGGAATGCAAGTCACCCTTGCAATCCCAGCACTCAGGAAACTGAGGAAGGAGAATTGCCTTGAGTTTGAGACCAGTCTGTTCTATCTATCTAGTTCCAGACCAGCCAGGGCCGTATACATAGTGAAACCATGTCTCAAACAAACAAACGAAAGGAAAAAAAGAAATCCAAACCGAGGCATAAAGATTTTTGAAAATTCTGTTTTAGCCCACTTGAGAGTCAAGGAGCACAGGAGACAGATGGAGGCCGCATCTGATCAGCAGCTGATGCCTCTCTGCACCTCTCTGATCCCTGCTCCACTCTAAGAGCCAGGGAGGGAGCACGAGAGGTAGCTCCTTGCAGAGGCCATGTTTGCCTTAGAGGCTGAAACCTCTCTCAGCATCTTAGATCTCTGCTTTTGCTTTGAGGCAGACGGAAAGATGCAAAAGCTTTGGACATTTGGGATTCCGGCTCATTGCTTTCATAACTGCCCCTGGGCAACTTACTCGTTTTTCTGAATCTCAAGTTTATCATCCATGAAGTGGATTGTTTGAGGAGATAGGAGCTAATGCTTTGCACACAAAGCGCTTGGCACAGAGCAAGCCCAAAGCAGGCCTGCTGGAGATGTGCGTTCCCTCCCTCTCTCCCCACTTTCAAAGCCCATCTCTCTCGTGACTAATGAGCGTAACAGACAGCTCACTGCAAAGGCAAAGGCCCCGACTCCTCTCCATTTGTTTCCACCCAACACCTCTACAAACAAGCACCTGAGTTTACTTGACCAGAGACATGCCTTTCTTTGGTCTTCGTTTGATTTCTTATTTGCTCCTTCAGAAATAACCACACTATTTTGGTTTTCATTTTTTTGTTTAAAAATATTTTTATTAATTGTTTGATAATATATATAATGTATTTTGACAATATTCATCCTTAACTCCTTAACTCCTCCCAGATCTACCCCATCTATATATTTTATTTATTAATTAACAACCTATTAATTCAGTTTGTGCTGCCTGTATGCTTCTGGATGTCGAGCCACCCACTAGAGCATAGTTGAAATGGGTAGGAGGGTCTTCTTTCTATGTGTTGCTCTCATTGGTTGAATAAAGAAAACTGTCTTGGCCTTTGATACGGAAGCCCTTAGATGGGCGGAGAATACAGAACTGAATTCTGGGAGGAAGAAAACAGAGTCAGAGAGAGAGAGCCGCCATGGAGTCAGCCCCCAGGTCAGACATGCTAAATCTTTCCCAGTAAGCCACGACCTCGTGGTGACATACAGATTATTAGAAATGGNCAATTTGGTGTGGTTATTTCGGGTATAAACTAGCCGGGTGGTGGGGACGCAGCCCGCTGCTCCTCATTACAACAGTTGACCTATTAGGAGCCACACCCTTAAAGAACACAGACTCTCCTTCCTCTAGAAGCCATCAGTTGTCCTTAGCTTCTCAGTTAGGGTTGGGGGCTCATGAAGCCCTTCCCAGTTCATGCCAGAATGTCAGCCAGCTTGGCCTTGTGCAAGCAACCATAGACTGCTCTGAACTCATGAGTGCAAGAATCCTGTTTTGTCTAGGAGAATTGTTTAGTTCTGGTCCTCCCTGACCTCTGTCTCCTATAGTCTTTCTTTCTACCTCTTCTTCTGTGGTGGTCCTTGAACCACAGCTTTTTACCTTCATGTATAGTCTATGGCACAAAAGTCCATTATGATGCCATGATGGAGCAAACCTTTCTCTTGTCTGTGTCCCACCTCGGGTTAAATTATGACTCACATTGCACTACTTCACTCCCATGGCCAGATCTTGTGCCTAGAAGTGCATCTATCTTGAAGCTTGCTATCCTCCTTTCTTTCTGGTCGGAACATCCTACACCTGTATCTCCTCCCCGCACACACGATTTCAATCCCAGTGCAAATGCCTGGCCCTAAGCCCCTCTTCCCATGTAGACTAAGCTTTCTCAGCAGTCCCTTTACCTTCATTTTGTCCATTATCTTTTTGTCCATCCACCTAGGACTCTAGCCTTGGATGAAGACCACCATTTGACTTCTACACCACAGGCTAGTGGTTGTGGTTGTTATTAAAGAAAATTACATCATCAGCTGGGAACTGTAGCTTATGCCTATGATTCCAACATTTGGGAAGCTGAGGCAGAAGGCCTGGCACAAATGGGAGAGAAGCCTGGACTACATAGTAAGACTCTGTGCTAGTTAGGGTTCTCTAGAGGAACAGAATATATATGCAGACACACACACACACCACACACACACACACACAAATGATTTATTAGCTTACAGGCTGAGGTCCAGCTAGTCCAACAATGACTGTTGACCAATAGAAAGTCCAAGAATCCAGCAGTTGTTCAGTCCACGAGGCTGGATGTATCAGCTGGTCTGCAGTATACACGGGAGTCCCGAAGAAGTTGAATCTAATGCCGATGAAGGAATGAACTTGCCAGCATGAGCGAGAGCAAGCAGGCAAAGAGCAAGCTTCCTCTTCCGTATCCTTATACAGGCTGTCAGTAGAAGGTGTGGCCAGATTTAAGGTAGATCTTCCCACCTCAAAAGATCCAGATTAAAGGTGCATCTTCCCACTTCAAATGATTTAACTAAGAAAAATTCCTCACAGCTGTATCCAGCCACTATGTGTTTGTTAATTCCAGATGTAGTCAGTGGACAACAAGAATGGTGATCACAGACTCTCTCTCAGGGAGTCAACCAACAAAGAAATAAAACAAATCAAACCCATTTTTACAAAGAAGAAAATTGTATTGCTATACAAACAATACATTCAATTTCCCAAGGTGTGCTGCTTATCAGAAGAATCCCTTCCACGTGCTCGGGCTTTCTCCCAGGTCCATCGTTCTGCCTTTAAACCTCCTCTTCCATCTTTATCCCCTTGCCTCCCAGCGACCTGGCTTTGGGCCTCCTTCAGTACCTTCCCCGGACACTTTCATTGCTCAGAAATTTTAGTGTCATCTCTTTCTTCTTGACCCCACAGTGGAAAATGCTTACCTTCCTTCTGAAAGTTTCCCTTGAGTCATATGAAGGACATAACCTCCCTCAGCCGTAGACTACAACCATGCTGTGCGCTCTACTTCAAACACCAATCATAGAGAGCCCACTGTGTTAGTCAGTCGTCATGGCTATGATAAACTACACTAACACACTTGCAATGTACAATAGGCTCAATTTTTCACCTCAGAAAATGGTAGTGATGGTGCATGTCTTTAGTCCCAGCACACTCAAGAAGTAGAGACAGCGGATCTCTGAGAGTTCAAGGCTAGCCTGGTCTACAGAGCTAGTTCCAGGACAGGTTCAAAAGCAAAAGCCGGGCGGTGGTGGCACATGCCTTTAATCCCAGCACTCAGGAGGCAGA
>LOJH01021876.1:0-11682 GCA_001685095.1 Ellobius talpinus
GGGCTCTGCCGCGCCGGCCGCGCTCAGAGCGCGGGCATCTGGAGCGGGCGAGGTCTTGAAGTTCGAGCCCAGCACTTTCTGGCAACGGCGGCTCCAGTTACAAAAACTTTTTTGTTTGCTTGTTTTTGCAGCGCAGTTCCCCTGTAGTTAATGGAGACAGTAAACCTCGCGCTGTAGGACGTTTGTGAGACTCAAAAGATTGGTGTTGTCGAAAGCATTGGGATAGACTGTTAGAGACCGAGGCTCTTCCCTTCCGGTTGTTATGTACAGAATCTCTCTAGCGTTGGCTGTCTTTGAGTTCACAGATCTTCTTGCCTTTGCCTCCCGAGAGCTGCGAATAAAGGCGTGAGCCACTATACGCGGCTTCCTTCGGTTATTTCCAGCTATGCAGAAAGATATTCAACAAACACTGTGAATGATGACAACACGTTAGGGCCAAGGGCTTTCCTCCCCGGTGCTGTTTTCTAAGTTGCTGCCGCTATCCCAGTTAGTGCGTCACTCACTGGGACTTGATCATCCTAGGGTTTGGTGTGAGTATGGCTGTTAGTCCACTGGCCTCCAGCAAGGATAAGAATAAACCAGCTTAAAACAGGTGACAGCTTTCGTTCGAGTGTGTTGCAGGTTTTTGAACTGTGACACGGACCATGTAACTCTCAAACTTCAATTACAGGCATGCACCTCCTAGCTGAACTTTCACCTTCAGGGTCATACTGAATCAAGCCTCAAAACAGCAGTACTAGGTGGTGTTTTGTTTTATTTTACTGATGAACCTGGAAGAAAAGAGGAAGAGAATTAATAGCCTGACTAAGTTATGTAATGGGCTAGCTAACTTTGGAGCACTGTAGGTAGGAGATCAAAACTTGCAGAGAGGAGACACAAGAGAAAAGCAGTGATCACTTCTTCCCATCTTTGAGAACAGAAGAACCTTTGTTTAAGGTGTGTTCCATAGTGAACTTGTTTCTTGAGTCATTTTGTTTGTTTTGAAACGGGGTTTCACTATGTTCTTGAGTTATGGTAGCACAGGCTAGCTTTAAACTCTAGCTGATCCTGCCCAGTGCTAAGATTATCGGCGTGTTACCACACCCTGCTTCGTTTTCCTTTCAGTAAAACATTTATTAATACATATTTATTTTATTTGTATTTATTATATTTTATTCTGTTTTAAAGTTGTTAGAATGCACGTGTATAAAACTATGCTAAAATTTGGTTCTTATAAAAGAAGGAAACTGGGCTGGAAAGGTGGCTCAGTGGTTAAGATAGCTTGCCGCTTTTCCTGAAGACCTGAGTTCAGTTCCCAACATAGGCTTGAGATGCTTCGCGACCTTCCCTAACTCCAGCTTCAGGGGGCTTGAGGCCCGTTTCTGACCTTCTTGGGCACCCCCATACTTACGGCAGACAGACACATAATCCATACACATGAATAGTAAAGACAAATCTTAAGAAATTTAAAATAAAAGGAAACTGAAACGATGTTCTGAAAGCAAAATGAAAATGTAAGATCTTGAATTGTTCTAAAAGTGAGGATTTAAGATTTTCCCCGTCACAAATGAAGACAATTTGTACGTTAGTCCCACAACCGGCATTTATAAATCACTGCTATGAACTTCTACCCAGAAACCTTAACAGTAGTCATTTTCTTTATCTGTTTGTCTGTTTTCTGGTTTTTCCAGATGGGCTTTCTCTGTGTAACAGCCCTGGCTGACCTGGAACTAACTCACTTGGTAGACCAGGCTGACCTCAAACTCACAGAGATCCTCCTCCTGCTTCTGCCTCCCAAGTGCTAGGATTAAAGGTGTGTGCCCCACTGTGCCCAGCCTTACATGATTTCCCGTAGATTAACACGACGTCCTCGGATCTCCCCGTCTAGTAAAGGGCCTCATGCAAACACTAATACCGCAGACTAAGGCACCTGTAGTAGCTATGGGCAGAGTAAAAAGAACCGGGAAGACTCAGGAGAGAGGTTTGCAGAAGAAACCTCTACAAACATTTGACCTGTGCACTAGGAGAAAGTGGTTCTCGTTGCCATTGTATTGTAGTAGCACATGGTTAATTACTAAATCATATTCTAATTTTTATAGTCCGTTATTTCTTTAAGACAGGTCTTAATATATAACCCTGGCTGCCCTGGAATGCACAAAAATAATATGATATTGAAAACTTTACTATGTACCCTTCTTAGGTATATCCCTTGGCCATAGAGAAAAGCTCTTTGCTTTATGTGTGCTTAAAATGTTTGCTCTTTTTAGTTTGAAACTTCTATATACTTTTTTTTTCTTAAAGAAATGGAGCCCTATTCCTGTGACACTTTTGTGGCATTACCTCCAGCCACAGCTGGTAATAGGGTTATTTTTGGGAAAAATTCAGACAGACTCTTCGATGAAGTTCAAGAAGTAATTTACTTCCCAGCTGCAGTACACAATGATTTAAGAAAACGTCTTAAGGTAGGTAAAAATATATGTTGTGTTAGCAATATCTATCTTTAAACATATCAATACTGGATTTTTTTTAATTATTTTATTTTATGTGTATGAATATTTTACTTGTATGTATGTTTTTGCACCACAGGTGTGCCTAGTGCCCATAGAGGTCAGAAGAGGGTGTAGGATCCCTTGTAACTATGAGGAGCTGTGAGATGCCCTGTGGGTGTCAGGAACTGAGCCTGGTGCCTGGTTCTCTACAAGAACCGCAGGTGCTCTTAACCACTGAGCCATTTCTCCAGACCCGTAAATGGTTCCTTCTCTCCCTAGCGACCACTGAAGTTAAAATTCAAGTTTAGAAATGGTTTGAATCGAAAATAGACTTCTGGTCTCTTATTTCAATAATTTAGAAGAAGCTACTAAAATAATAAATATCATTATCTCTCTGATTAAATATCTGAATGCTTCTTATATGTTGTATGTGTTGGTTGTGATGAGGGATTTCAAGTCAGCTATTAAAACCTGGACACGACCTTACAGAGGCTGAGAGTAGTGAGTGGATGGTGGGTGCACTAAGAGCACAGTAAAGTAGGGCGGCTTAAATGCTGGCCTTAGGGAAGAGCAGCAGGCTGTGGCAGCAGAGAAGGAACATCTAGATTAAATTAGGGCTTAAAGGATGGGACTGGCATGTTGGTTCAGTGGTTAAGAGCACTTGCTGTTCTCACAGAGGACCCGGGTTTGATTCCCAGCACCCACATGGTGGGTCACAGCCATCCCTATCATAACTCCAGTTTCACAGTATCTGATGTTCTCTTCTGACCTCTGTGCGCAACAGGCACACATATGCATAGAAATGCATGCAAGCAAACATTCATAAAACAAAATAAATTAAAAAAAAGAATGATTTAGTTAGAGCTGGGGCTTCAGCTGACAGATCAAAAGGATTCTTCTTGGTATAGAATAAGAAAAAATATTTCAGATTTTATAAAAAGCAGGTTTTTTGTTTTTGTCCTATGGTGCTGAGGATCAAACCAAGGGCCTCTTGTATGTTAGGCACATAACCTGCCAATTGAGCCACATTCTCAGCCCTATAAATGTTTTGTAGTCCATCAAAAAAAAGTTTATTAGGTGTCTGATAATATCAATATACATTTTATGTATTTCCCTAACCTCCTACATGCATATTAAATAAAATTGCCTTTAAATTTATTTAAACAGTCTACTTACATGGAACTCAAAGGTTTATATTATTTTCTATTGTTATGAACTTTCTGGATTCTTGATGATCTAGCACTATTAAGCCTTAAATATAAGGCTTTTTGTATCTTAGGCTGTAGTTTTCTTTTGCTGTAAATGTTGGTTCCCCTGGGACATCATTCCTATTCCATACAAGCGTGTTTAAATCTAGCCTGTCGTTTACGTCAGCTTCCCACTGCTGTGAAGAGTCCTCCTGGGTCTCTTCCACGTGACATGTGGGCCTCTGTGGCAGTCATCCTCACCTACCTAAGGGTCTCAAGTACCTATGAGTGCGTAGATCACCAGTCAGGACATACTAGACCATGAACTTGAGAACTGCTTTCTTAATCTTCAGCTCATATTAATTACTCTCCATGAAACAGTTTGAAGATTAATAACCATCACTTCTAAGCTGCAAGAGCAACGCTGTTCATTCTCTTCCTGCCCTTCATACTTAGGATTTGTTTGATCTTAGTTGATGGAGAGTTTCTTAAATGAAGCTTCGTGTTCCTGCATCTTTGTAACCGGCTTGCTTTAGCAGGATGTATTATAAAGGACATACTCAGAAAGTATTTAAACAATAAATGCTTTAGAGTCGATTCTGAATGAGTTTTGAAGTTAGTGCTTTTACTATTGAAAATTTCAATTTGGTTTCATTTCATTTACCTTCATCGTGATCATGTCTTCCCAATGGTGTTTTAAATTCTGGAATTTGGTAACTCTCCACTTTGGATTTCATAGTTACATGACTTTTTCTTTTTACAGTGTACTTACATAGAAATTGACCAAGTTCCTGAAACATATGCTGTTGTCCTAAGTCGCCCAGCTTGGTTGTGGGGGGCAGAAATGGGAGCCAATGAGCATGGAGTCTGCATTGGGAATGAAGCTGTTTGGGGAAGAGAGGCTATTTCTAAGGAGGAAGCACTTTTGGGCATGGACCTTGTCAGGTAACTAGTATGCTGCTTCCTTACTACAGAATGTAGTTTCTGTCCCGCCCAGCCCTGCAGCCGTTCAGTCCCAAAGAAACACACAGAGGCTTATATTAATTACAAGCTGTTTGGCCTATTAGCTCAGGCTTATCATTAGCTAGTTCTTATAACTTAAATCAACCCATAATTCTTGTCTATGTTTAGCCACGTGGCTTGGTACCTTTTCTCAGTGCAGCATTCTTGCTTCCTCTGCATCTGGCTGGTGACTGACTCTCTGCCTTTCCTCTTCCCAGAATTCTCCTTGTCTGGTTGCCCCTCCTATACTTCCCTCCTGGGTACTGGCCAATCAGCATCTTATTAAACCAATATGAGTGACAAATCTTTACAGTATCCACAGCAACAGAGTATGTAAGAAATAGTTGAATGCCAGTCACGTCTATTTTCACACCAGCATGCAATTTCATGGCTCTTAAATATCATTAATTCTTCTAGGATGGATGGCTCAATCCATACACTGTTTACTGAAGAAGCATGAGGACCTCAGTTTGATCTTTAGCACTCATGTGCACCTGTAATCCTACATTGGAGAAGCAGAAGCAGGCAGATTCCTGGGCTTGCTGGGTTGCTAGTCTAGCTTAATTGGTAAATTCCAGTTCACTGAGAAACCCTGCCTCATAAAATAAGGTGGAATGCAATTGAGAAAGCTGTTGGACACCAACCTCTGGCTTCTCCATGCATGCTTGCTCGAATGCATACCCTAGGCATACACCCACAGAAACTTGTAGATGCACTACACAAACACTTACTGACACTTAAGCACACCTATGCACATTATAAATTGGTGAGGAGCCAAAATTAGAAATTATAATTCATCAGAAATGCCTGTATTACATGATTGACTAATTCCTTCACTTTATAAAAAGTCATATCAGTCTTAGACATAAAATAACTTTGCAAAAAGTTACTGAGATGAAAGTTGAGTCCAAAAATGTATTCACTGTCCCAAACTGCCTTCAGAAGTAGGACTGTAAAGATTTTATTTTACATATTAACTTGTTCTTTCTTTTTTTTTTACTTTGAGTGTAGCAAACTTTGAACATGAAGTTAAGATGAATGAAAGAAATTATTTTTAATTTGAGATCCTTAATATTTTTATTTTAGACTTGGCCTTGAAAGAGCTGATACAGCTGAAAAAGCTCTCGATGTCATTGTCGACTCACTAGAAAAATATGGCCAAGGTGGAAATTGTGCAGAGGGTGAAGAATTTAGCTATTATAACAGTTTCCTGATAGCGGATAGGAATGAGGCTTGGATTCTGGAGACTTCAGGGAAATACTGGGCAGCAGAAAAAGTCCAAGGTATGAACAACTATTTGCAATTTCGTTTATATAATTAATAAAATAGATATTTAACTGTAGCTAAAGCACTTATTTGCTTTTCGAGATTTATAATCCGTTGCATTAAAGGATAAACTGCAGAGCAAAGTTAAAATTAGGAAGAACATAAAGGGAAAGAGAACTATGATGAGCATTCTTACAAAAAAATAAGCAGGTAACATTGTCTACGCAGCAGCTTTTGGCTATTTTATAGTGTTTTTTCTCTTTTTAACAATGACTTTTCTAACTTTGGACTGAATTCCGGAACTGTACCATATGTAAGTACAGAGGTAAAGAGGAGGGGGTTGGTCTGGGCATGGGTAACTCTGGGCCAGTGTTTAGAAAGAGTGTCTGGACACAACAGGAAGACAAAATCATGTCATTGACTGTATCAGTGCAGTCTGATTGCTTTGGAGCTGATTGCCCCCCATGATTTATTTGTGGTCAGATATTCCTCTTATTTCTGTGTGTGTGTGTGTGTGTGTGTGTGTGNAGAGAGAGAGAGAGAGAGAGAGAGAGAGAGAGATAAGTACGTGTCTATATGTGTGGGCGGGGTACACATGACCCCTGGTGATTTTCCTATATTATTGTCCGTATCACCACAGAAACTCTAGGATAAAAACACTGCTACCGCCCACAACTTTACATGAGCCCTGGGGATTTGAATTCAGATAACCCATTAAGCTCTCTCTGCAGCCAGTTCTCTTCATTTCAAGGGAAGAAATCCAGAGATGGAAAGCAATGTAAAGCAGCGCATGGAAGTCTCTTCACCCCATCCTCAGTTCGCTGTTTTGTGGATAGAGGACATAGTCGCATGCTTCTTGTGTGCTTCTATATTGATTTCCTAGTTTTACAGAAGAGATGAGAGACGCATGTAAAAATACTAAATGGAGGTTAGCTCAGTTGGTATTGTGCTTGTCTAGCATAAAGCAAGTTTTGGTTAATCACTAGCATTACATAAAGCTGAGAATGGTAGCCCATTCCTGTAATTCCAACATCTGGGAGGCATAGAGGTAGGGGGCTCAGAAGTTCAAGATCACTGCCACTCTGAGGTGGTGGTGCACACCTTTAACCTCATCCCTCAGGAGGCAGAGGCAAGCAGACCTCTGAATTCAAAGCCAGCCTGGTCTACACAGCAAGTTCCAGGATAACCAGGGCAACACAGAGAAACCCTGTCTGGAAAAAGTAAAACAAACAAACAAAAAAATAGATGATTGTCTACTTCATACATACTTTGAGACCAGCCTAGGCTATAGGTAATCTGCCTCAATCAGTTAGTTAATTAGTTAAGTGAATGGTGTGGACCCATGGGCGCTGTGAACATGAAAGAAAGGAAAAGTCATTGTGAACTTCCAGAGGAGTTCAGAAACACTTCAGGAAGGAGCCTGCTGTGGAAGATTGGGCTGTTATTTTTCAAAATAGGCCATTGCCAGTTATTTTCTTTTTTTATTTTTATTAAAAATTTCCACATCTTCCCCTCCTCCCATTTCCCTCCCCATCCCCAAAATGTGTAACCCAGGCTGGCCTCAAACTCGTGATCCTCCTGCCTCTGCCTCCTTCAGCAAATCCTACTGGCGTGCACCACCACAACCGGCTGCCAGTTATTTTCATGGACTTCAAAAGTAGTTTGTATATTTTTACGTTTGACGTTTTCTATGCTTTAATAAAATATATAAAATTATATTTAATGTACTTTATTATTATAAGTAATAATGCTAACTGAACTGATTATATCATTGACTTTTTCTTTTATTAAACATGCTATGGAAAGACAGAGGAATGAATAGTATTGAAAAGGTCTTACCTGGCCATGGAAAACAAACACCTTCCTGGGTCTGATTAGCCTGCTGAGATCACCTTGCTGCTGCCTTCTCTTTCTCTTACTATGTGATCTCAAGAACTAGATGGTCTTTTTGAGTATCCACAGCACAGATGTGGTACATCCATCTGGCCATTGCATAGAATATACGTGTGTTGAACTCTGCTAAACAAAGTGTCACATGTCATACCATGAGATACTACTCAGTAATAAAGAAATGATGAACTGTTGATAGCATGTTGAGTAGAATTATCCTGAGGTAGAAAGACCAAAAGGCAGGGCAGCAAGATGGCTCAGCAAGTAAGAGTGCTTGCCGCCAGCCCTGCCAACCTGAGTTTGATCCCCAGAAAGCACAGGGTCAAGGGTACCTCTGTGCACATACACACAAGAAAGCAAATGTACATTTAAAAAAGTTTTAATAATAAAAAAAACCATAAGGCTATTTACTGTAAATTCCACTTAGATAACATTCTTTAAAAATGCTATTTGTGTGTATGTGGACATGTGTGCTATGGCACACGTGTGGAGGTCAGAGGACACCTTGAGAATTAGTTGTCCATTTCCAGCATATGGGCTCTGGGGATTGAATTCAGATGGTCAGGCTTGTGGCAAGTGTCTTTACCCACTGGGCTACATTACCAGCCCCTACGTAATATGTGACATTGAGTTATACTAGAGTAAAAAAGTACTAGGTGCCCAGAGTTAATGAATTATTAGAATGAGGAGATTCATGGCTTTGATATGAAAGAGTACCATGTAAATATTCTTTTTCTTGACATTATCAGTACCAATGTTCTGGTTATGATCTTATTCTATAGTTTTATAAAATGTAATGAGTAGAAGTATAATGAGTGTATACTGTGTCTCCGGATTACTTTACATAGCTGCATCCGAGTCTACAGTGACCTCAAAGTTTAATTTTAAAATTTAATTGTTTAGACTATGCAGTGGATTTCCGTGGCAGAAAACTTACATTAAGTTTAAACAGCGATTTAAAAATCATAATGTAGAGAGAGATTCTTCCTGTTAAAGGTAACTTTTCTTTTCCTTCTCATCCTTTGAAACAGGAGTTCGTAATATTTCCAATCAGCTCTCCATAACAACCAAGATCGACCGGGAGCATCCTGACATGAGGAGCTATGCTAAGCAGAAAGGCTGGTGGGATGGCCAGGAGGACTTTGATTTTGCTGCAGCATACTCTTATATTGACACAGCTTCAATGATGACATCATCAAGCAGATACTGTCAGGGCTACAAGCTTCTGAATAAGCATAAAGGTAACTTTAGCATTTAAATAACAAAAAATTGAATTTTATGCAGATATAATATGGGATTGATATAATCTTGATAAGAAATAGTTTGAATAAAGCAGAGAGCATTACGTTAGTGTAAGCTATTTTTTGATATGTGTGACGTAGTAAACCATTGTGAGAACGCACTGATTCTTTTTGAGGGTCAAGTTCAGATTCCCAATCCTCAGAAACATTTTTCTTTTTTAAAATCTATTTGAACCAGGATCTCACTATACATCTCTGACTGGCCTAGTATTCACTCTGTAGACCAGAATGATCTTGGAACTCACAGAGATCTGCGTGCCTCTGTCTTCCGAGTGCAGGGATTAAAGTACATGGGCCATCACACCTGGCTATACTGCTACATCCTTTAATTATTTTTAACATTAGTATTTCTGTATATGTTTTGTCTTATTTTGTTTGTGTGTGGCTTTATATTTGCTCACATATGTGTTCAGGTGTGCACACCCATGGTTGTGCATTTGGAGGCCTGAGGTTTGATGTTTAATGTCTTTCTCAGTTGCTCTTCACCTGGCTTTTTCAGACAAAGTCTCTCATTGAACCTGGAGCTTACCTTTTTAGCTAGGCTGGCTGGACAGAAAGCTCCTGAGAGCTGGGGTTACCGGTGTGAGCTGCCACCCCTGGCTTTAATTTGGGTGCTGGGGATCCAAACTCAAAGCTTGCAACAAGTGCTTTCCCAGAGAGCCATTTCCCCAGCCCACGTGTCTCAGTCAGCATTCTGTTGCTGTGCAGAGACCATGACCAAGGCAATTCTTATAGAAGAAAGCATTTAACTGGGGACTGGCTTACAGTTTCAGAGGGGTCAGTCCACGGTCATCATGGTGGGCAGCGAGGTGGCATGCAAGCGGGTGTGATGCTGGAGAAGTAGCTGAGCTTTACATCCTAATCCCCAGGTAGAAAACAGAGAGAGACGGACTGGCGTGGGCATTTGAAACCTCAGTGCCCACTCCAAGTGCTACACCTCCTCCAACAGGGCCACACCTCCTAATCCTCTCCAAGCAGTTCATTCACTGGGATCTAAGCATCAAATATTTGAGCCTGCAAGGGCCATTTTCATTTAACCCACCAAACCATAGTTGTTTTCTTTTTATGAAAATAACATCTAGCTAGAACTTGTGGTTGAAAAGTCAGATATGGGTTTGCAATCAGGAAACCTCAAGATCCCAGGATATGTGTATTTCTATTCTAATTATGTGGATCTTTGATATGATACACACTTGATTCCTTTCCATATGGGAAATAGACTATAGTAATGTACGTTGCTACCATTGAAGCTACGTAAGTGGCGTGGAGGTTGTGTATTTACTGTGTTGGTTTCAGTGTCACATTTAAGGCTGACTGACCTTCCCTTCTGCGTCACCCAGGCTCTTCCTCTCATTTAGCGGTCCTTTCAGATACTGTGCTTTTCATTCGTCAGATTCCATTTGGTGGCTTTTGTGCCTCTCCGTGTCTTCTCTCACTACCTCCTGCTTTTCTTTGAATCCCCGAGAATATTTGTCTTATTTATAACATCTTCAGTGTTCTAATCTGCTGCTGCCATGGTCTCTGAGAGAGCCGAGTCTCTTTTTGTTGATGTGATCATCTTCTGGCTTGGAGTCATAGCCTTCTGCTTATTCACATATCTCGTGATCTTGTGTGTGTTCCAGGGGATGAAGCCAAGGGCCTCGTGTTAGACAAGCACTCCTGCTAGAGGACACTTCTAGTTCCTCAGAAACTTGACTGGAAATAGTACCATAATTTTGTTTGTTGAGTGCTTGGTTTTTTGTTTGGTTCGGTTTGGTATTCTTTTAAGCAGTATTAGACTTTGTGTTGTATTTATCCAAGTCACTTAGGAAGCAGTTCCATACCTTTGAGGCTTGTCTTACAGAGTCTTACTAGGGCAACTCTGGAGTAGTTCTGGCCATTCTGTATGTCCACTCTGCTGACCCTAAGTCCACCCAGGACCACGTTTCTCTCAGCAGATCAGGAATTCATTGCATTCTGTGCAGTCCTGGGTATGTCTGCCTCTTTATTCAGGTTCATGGCACATTAGAGCTCTGTCTTGTACAATGGTCAAATGACTTGGTCATTTGAAACACTATAGAATCGAATAAATTAATCTGACTGACGTTTATAAAACGTTGTCCAGGAATAATGAAGTTTATAGAACGCTGTCCAGCAATAATGAAGTTTATAGAATGCTATCCAGCAATAATAAAGTTTATAGAATGCTATCCAGCAATAATGACATTTATAGAATGCTGTTCAGCAATAATGAAGTTTATAGAATGCTGTCCAGCAATAATGAAGTTTATAGAATGCTGTCCAGCAATAATAATGAAGTTTATAGAATGCTGTCCAGCAATAATGAAGCTTATAGAACGCTGTCCAGCAATAATAATGAAGTTTATAGAATGCTGTCCAGCAATAATGAAGTATGCATGGAACATAGAGTAAAATAGACAGTATCCTGAAGCATAAGATAAATCTTAGAATTTTATTTATTTATTTATTTTAAGCATTTATTTATTTATTATGTATACAATATTCTGTCTGTATGCCTGAAGGCCAGAGGACACCAGACCCCATTACAGATGGTTGTGAGCCACCATG
>LOJH01021878.1:0-11981 GCA_001685095.1 Ellobius talpinus
TTATTAACCAATGAAAGTAACACATAGACAGATGACCCTCCTCCATCATATCTAGGTTCTCTGGGATGGTGTTTTGTAGGCTGGTTTTGCTTTGCTTTATGTCAAAAAGTCACTTATGACTGAGTACATATGATATTTGTCTTTCTTGGTCTGGGTTACCTCACTCTGTATGATCTAACTCACTCTTTTCAAAGAGCCCATCTTTGATAGGCATGTCAGGTATCTGCAGACACAGCCCATAGTGGTTCTTTAATAAATTTAGCATTTTAAGGCACATTGAGAGGCCTTTTATTTTCTTATGTCCTAAGCAACACAACTATGAATTCAACTGTAACTGTGTAAATTACTATTTCCCAGTGTTTTACTGTTAGATATATCTAAGAATGATCCACAACCTAAAAGATGATGCCATGTGCATTGTATATAAACGCTGTGTCATTTTATATAAGGAACAAGAGCATCACAGATGCAATTTATCCATTTTGTTGTTGTTGTTGTTGTTATTGTTGTTGTTTTTCGAGGCAAGGTTTCTCTGTGTAGCTTTGGTGCCTGTCTTGGAACTAGCTCTTGTTGACCAGGCTGGTCTTGAACTCACAGAGTTCTACCTGCCTCTGCTTCCGGAGTGCTGGAATTAAAGGTGTGTGCCACCACCATCTGGCAGGTCCAATTTTTTAAAATAAAAATTGGGTCAAATGCACTGAGCGTAAACATTCTTTTATAAAAGTATCATTGTATCTCGATAAATTACAGGACATATAATAACCACACCACAATCATCAGGCTCCCTAACTGAACCCTTCATTTGCCTCTCCTGATTCCTGTTGTATTTAATATTCCAAACAAAGATCAAATGTTATATTCACAATATTTAATTCTCTTCAGAAGCTTCATAGCAAAGCTCTTTGTTACTAGGTGCTTAGTTCCTCCTGAGTGGGTCTCACTTGCTCAGGTGTCTCACTTTGCTTCCCTTGGTCTAAAGCCCTGACTTACTAGAATTTTCCTTGGCAGATCACATTATTTGCTGCTGAAACTTATCTGCCCATGTGACCATTAAATCACATGTTCTGAGTCTTCGTTCTGAAATGTGTCTTTTTTATGGCAAAATAAAACTGTTTTGGATTTATTTTGAAGGTAGCAGTTCTAAATTTGTTTTGTCTCCTTTGTAATTTATAACGTTCTTACTGACAGTGTAATCCAGTTAATGCTTTGTATATTAATTTAAGATGAAGGCAGATAGGAGTAGCCATGTCTAAATAACATTTTAAGGCAGCATCAGCCCTGAATCGAGTTAATTCAGCCTGGCTTACTATGCATTTTGCAAACTTTTTCAGTCCTAAAAATATTCACATCATGGCAAAGCGTAAACCCAGGAAGGCAGCATGAACAGTTCATTAAGCTGTGGTGAATGTTGTGGAATGACCCAGTAAAGAAATCAACAGGCAAAATGGACTAAAATGAACATTCACTGACTGCTGGGTATAATGTGTTCATTAGAAATGCAAATGCAAACAGGGCATAGAAGCATTCACTTGGTCTTTCACTTGGAGGATGAAGGCAGGAGGATGAGAAGTTCATCTTCAGCCACATAGTGAATAAGGGAGTAGCTCAGAACATATGATAATCTTTTTTCAGAAAGAAAAAAAATCCAGAAGTAGAAACTTCAATTGAAACTCTGACGATAATATTAAGAGTAAAGTCATTATTTACATAAATTTACACATGATAAGATTTTCTTTACCATTAGTAATTATTGATTGTATAAGTAAAATGTTATAATTGAATTAAAAATAGAACCACAAGTCTAGGTACATCATTAAAAATTTAGTAAAAAAAAATTGCACCAAAGGTACAAAACTGGAGGATAATAGCAAGAAAGAAGTTAGTAGTGTCTGTTTTTATGAACAAGCAGCATTATCACATGCTTTTCCCTGCTAACTGAGCTTTTTGTCTGTAGCCAAGAAAATCAATAGATGGAAATGACCTAGATTCCACACCATTGAGCGCATAGGGTGCCAGGCTGGCAGTGTGCACTGCTTGGTTTACTTTCATCATAAACTGTATATGTGGTACCATTTAGGCAATATTACATTCATCACCATAGAGATTCCCATTATGGGTAACAGAATACACTTCTTCCCAAAGGGCTGTGTTCTCATATATTCCAGAACAAGGATTTCATGGACAAACAGTGGAAGCTATTGGAATATTTCATATGAAATAAAAATTTGATACTTGTTTGGTAGAATTCCAAATATTTTACAGAAATTAGTTTTATACTATTAGCAGTATGAATCCAAATTTTATTACATTCTAAATTAGAAATTATCTCTTTAGCTTTACTCAAGAAAACGTGATTATTGGTGCATATTGTCCTGCCCTCTGAGTTTTGACATTATTCCCTGTACAAGGACTTAATGTTTGCAATCCATATGGACAGCTGCTATCATCTTAGTAATGATTAATCTAGACTTAAACTCAGATAAAAGATAACCAAAAAGAATAAGGAAAAAAAGATTAATAAGGATGGAGATGGGAAGCTAAGAGAGACACCAAGCTTAGCAGCTGAGAAGGTTTTCATACCACCAACACCCAAACCTCACATGAATCCAGCTAGACAAAACAACCACACTGGAATATTGCATATTCTGTGTTGACAAAACCAGGAAGCGTGATAGGAACTGAAAACGACACCTCATTCAGTTTTGTATGGGAATGAGAAGAACCAGTATGCTAAGGAACTCCTGTCACCCTAATGATAAATTGAGAGGCAGAACACTACTGCTGTCAAAAATCACAACTATCCAAAGGAGAAGTTGCGGAAATATTAGGCATACATGAGCACGCTTGAATCATCTGAGAGTCTTTCAGCATGGCAGGACAATAGAGAGGAGGAAGGAGACTTGTTTGCTTTCCAACTGTTTTCCAAATTCCACTCAGATGCTTTTAACTGGGGATTTAATTTAACCCAGGATCAAAGCTCTAAATCAGGCTGAGAAACATTTTATTTTTTGACTTTCCCAAAGAGAATGGAAAAAATCAGGAAACAAGGGCCAATGCCAATATGCACTGCATTTTGTATTCTGAGTCAGATATTTTTATTTATTTATTTTTTGGGGGGGAGAGAGGGGAACATTCACACTACACAAACTGACAAAGCCACCAAGCTCTTTCTGACTTATTTCTTTTGCATGTTGATAAACCGATTTATTTTTCAGTTTGATTGCACTTACATATCTCCTTAAATCACTTTGACTGACTTTACGTTGTAAGCAGGCTGCATCTGTCAACTGTTTCTTCCCAGGGTCTATATACTCCAGATGATCTGCTCTTAGTCCATTGCTTCATGTATGTGTGAGTGTGTGTCTCTGTGTGTGTATGTGATGTGACTAAGTATGTGTCTATACCTTGGTAGGTATGTGTACACATGCACGTATGCGTCAGAGATCCATGCTTGGCTTTTTCCTCTACTGCTTGCCACCACAGTTTTTGAGACAATCTCACTGCACTTGAGGCCCATCAGTTTGGCTAGGCCAGGTGACCACCCAGAGGAAAGGATATTCCTGGTTTTGTTTCTCTAGTGCTGGGATTAGAAGCACAAATCCCAACAATCAGCTCTTTATATGAATACTGTGGAGCTGAAATCAGATCCTAAGCTTTGATCATCGACCTCTTATCCCATAGAGTCCACTATTGCACGGTGTGTAAAGTTTATGAACAGGTTCTACAATGAACTTACTTCGCTCTTACTCTGTTGCATCTTGAAGATTCATGCTTCTCTGCAGCTTCTGAAGAACAACAAGAGGTTACATTCACAGTAACTTGTAGCATGAATTCTAATTGGTATTAATAATAAAAATCTGGAGTCAGAGATCATAGAACTAGTGTAGCTAGCCACTAGACAGACCCTTTACCTCTACCAAATCCTCAAACTGGAGGGGTGATCCTGTCTCATCCAGTGCTCAGAATTCACGCTCAGACTGTTGCATGTCTCTCCACCAAACTCCAGACTTCACTGAGCTTTCGTCTCATCCCAGTTTATCTTCTCTTCACCCAGCCATGGCGCTCCTGTTTCCACCTCCCTGCGAGTAAAGCTATGGGATTCCAAGTGCTGGGACCACATTTGTATGAGTTCTCTTTCTCTTTTAAACAGATTAACTCTCAGGTAGCCCAGGGTGGCCTTGATTTAACAGAGACCCTTATGCCTCTGTCTCCAGAGTCCTGGGATTGAAGTTGTGTGCCACGACTCCCTGGCCTCTAATGGCTTAGCTCTGCATTCTGATCTTCAGACAAGTTTTATCTATTAAAACACAAAGAAAGAATCACTATAGTAACTCAGGATAGAAGCAACAGAGATTGGGTCTTCTAGAAAGCATCAACTGGCAAAGCGCTCCAAGGCCCTCTAACGCAAAGTTTCTCTGTTAATTTCATACATCTGAACCTAAAACTCTTGTTATGTAGTTTGAATCTTCTATAAATAAAATTTTGTAAATATTTTATCTTTGTTAAAACATATTCCATATACATCATTGATTCATCAAGAAATAATTGTTCTGGGGCAAGACAAGGTTCTCCACTCTATATCTTTTCAATAAAGTAACTGAAGTCTCTCCTACAGCACAAAGATAATTGAAGGAGATCAAAGGGATTCAAATTGGAAAGGAAGAGGTCAACGTATCTTTTTTTGCAGATGATGTGATAATATACATTAGTGACCCTAAAATTTCCACCAGAGAACTCCTAAGACTGATGAACACTTTCAGCAAATAGCTGGATATGCGATTAACTGAAAATGTCAGTATCTATCCCTCCTATATACAAATGAGTCTGAGAAAGATACTAGGGAAGCAATAGCTTTCACATTAGCCTCAAATAATATAAAATATCTAGGGATAACTAAGTGAAAGACTTTTATAATGAAAATTTCAAGGCTTTGAAGAAAGAATTTGAAGAAGATGCCAGAAGATAGAAAGGTCTCCCATGCTAATAGATTGGTAGGATTAACATAGTATAAATGGCCATTGTATCAAAAGCAATCTACAGATTCAATGCACTATCCATTAAGATTCCAACATTATTCTCCACAGATCTTGAAAGGGCAATGTGTAATTTCATATGGAAAAACAAAAAGCTCAGGATAACTAAAACAACCCTGAACAATAAAAAACTGCTAAAGTTCCATTTCCAATTTCAAGTTTTACTATGAAGCTATAGCAATAAAGAGCACGTGGTATTGGTACAAAATAGGTACATGGACCAACAAAATTGGATTGAAGAGCCAGACATAAATTCACACACATAAGGACAACTGAATTTTGACAAAGAAGCTTTAGAAAACAAACCAGAGAAAAGACAACATCTTCACCAAATGGTGCTAGTCAATCTGGATGTCTGCATGTAGAAGAACACAAATCACTACATAGAAAATTCAAGTCCAAGTGGATTAAAGACCTCAACATAAACACAGATACATTAAACATGATAGAAGAGTAAATAGGGCATAGCCTTGAATATGTTGTCACAGGAGATGACTTTCTGAACAGAACTTTGATAGAGCAGGTGCTAATTAAAAGACTGGGCTTCAGAAAACCAACTCAACATCTGAGAGAAGACTAACATCCAAAATATATGAAGAACTCTGATTAAAAATGGGGTACAGATCTAAACACAGATTCAATAAGGCAGCTCCTTGAAAACTTGAGTATCAATCCACATTAAGAACCAGCTCTATTAATTTTGGGAATCAAAGAGTATTTCATTCTACTATAAGGATACTTGCTCATATATCTTTATTATAGATTTATTCATAATATCCAGGAACTGGAAACCACCCAGATGTCTCCCAATCAAAAAATGTATGAAGAAAATATGGCACATTTACACAATGGAGCATTACTCATCTATTAAAAAAACCATACCATGAGATTTGTAGGCAGATGGGTGGAAGTAGAAAAAAGACTCATCCTGAGTGAGGTAGCCCAAACCCAGAAATATAAAATAAAGTATATATTTGCTTGTTAATGAATAATAGCCATTAAGCAAATGATAGCCAAGCTACAATCCTTAAACCGGGAGGGCTTAAGTAAAGAGGAATGGATTGGGGAGATGCATGGATCTCCCTGGGAGAAGGAAATAGAACAGATATTACAGGCAAACAAATGGTAGGTAGGAAAAGAATGGGGCTGTCAGTTGTGGGAAGGAGATGGACTAAGTTGCATTTAACTGAGCTGTTGGCTAAGGTGATCCCATAAAAATCCCCAAAGAACACAGGCTGATGCTAAAGAAAGTCAGTCTACATCAGAGCTAGCCCAAGGTAAGAGGTGTGAAATACATAATCTTTGTTTTCCCTTCCTCTCCCCAGCCAAGATGCCTGCACATCCTTGTTCTGTTCAATAATTGCCGGGAAAAAATGATTTTTTTCCACCATTCTTCTTACATGTCTTTGTCCAGGCCATTTTCAGAGCCACAAGTGGACTAACTCGGGTAGATGGAGGCATGCATGATGATGGAGGCCTACCATGCTCCCACAGCCTTAGCGAGGGCTTGCCTGTGCAGTAGTCCCATGAGAAAAGAACTCTCACTTTGGGAAATTCTCCAGAAACCTCAATAATGACAATAAAACTCAACAAACGGAAGTGCTTTATTTCTGAGTTCTAATCTGTACAGGTAAACTGACCTAGAAAGCAAGACATTCAGTGACTGATTTACAACAGTTGTTCACAAGGCTAACATGGCTGTGCACTTGGTTCATGCTGACTTTAGTGACTAACTTACAACAGTTGTTCACAGGGCTAACATGGCTGTGCACTTGGTTCATGCCGACTTTAGGGACTAACTTACAACAGTTGTTCACAGGGCTAACATGGCTGTGCTCCAATGGAGCTGCTACTGTGTACATGGTCCATGGTGCATCTAAATGCCAACAGATGTTATTCCTATTACTGGATTATGGCAATGAGTGCCAATGGAAATTAGAATTACTATGTAAATCTTTGACAACAAAGTCTATCACATACATGCATGCTGTAATTTTATTTGAAGGATCTGCCACATAGTGCACTGTATATTGGCCAGATTACATTTTTATTTTAAATATTGGTCTATTTATAAAGAAAAGTATGAATTCATAAGGTTCATTGTATTTAATTCAGAATTCCATTTTTTCTCTCTATGTTGCATTCCTTTCAGAACAGACAGAAATCTTACTCCTTCGTCCATAGTATATAGTTTATTTATGTATTTATTTACTTATTCATTTGTTCAGTCTTGCACAGAAAATTTCTTTAATTCTAATCTCAAATGTTCTAGAATAAACTAGTTACTCAGAGATTAGCACTTACTGATTAATATTTAGTAATAATTAAAACTATAATATATAAATAAATATGTAAATAAATCTTATAATAAAACTAATAAGTAAGTATTAGTTTTATCATTAGTTAGTTTTATTACGTATATATTCATTTATATATTTCTGGGAATTTTGCAGGTAAAATGTTGCATTGAAGTGATCCATCTACTTTTTTATTGCATTTCCCGTTTTCACATGAAGTACATGCAGGACATCTTACTGTTGATAGCATTCATTTTTGTTTCTTATCTTTATCTGTGTTACTGATGTGTTTTGTGTGTGGATACTGCTTTAAATGGCACTTGTAACTATCAAATCCTTTTAGTTTCATGCTCTTCTTCCCTAGCTTTTAAATTGTTATGCAGTAGAGTCAAAGACTTTAAAGTAGATATTGTTGATGTTTAGTTGAGGATATAAAGACTATTTTTTAAACAGAAAGAAAGAAAAATTATGGGCAGTATCTACAGAACATACTTTAATAGCAAGTCCAAGGTAATTTGGGCTGAGAAATTGGTGACATATAAATTTGATATAATTAAACTTTCAATTTCAAGGAGAAATTTTTTCACAGGATATTTAAGATTTTTTTCATTTCTTGAGATTAAACCTGTCTGAAGGTGCTCTACCATGAGCTATTTGTATAGATCCTTTTATTGCTGTTTACTTATTTTTGCATTTATTTTTTTATTTGGTGTGTGCATGTGCGTGTGTATGTACTTATACTATAATGTGCATAGGGTGTTTGGAGGATAACTTTACAGGAGTCTATTTTATTCTGTCCTGTAGTTGTACATGAGACCAAGTGCCAGATTGAGCTTTTATTTTTAGACAAGGTCTTACTAACTTACCCAGTGTGTCATTGAACTCATTCTGTAGCACAGACAGGCATTTAACTTGTAACCTTCCATTGAACCTTACCCTTTGGAATAGCTGGAAATATAGACCTGAGCTACGAGACCAAGAAATTAAGCTTGTAATGTATATGTTATTAGTTACATCATTCTGATTTTATCTCTCTTTAGATATATAACAAGGTTATTCTTATACTTACAAAATGTAGAGCAATTCCAAGTTTTAGATGGAATGTTTGTAGATATTCAGTTGAAAAAACATATCTGTTGGGAAAAGGAGAACCACTTTCCTTCAGAAGTGAGCTCCTACATAAATTGTTCAGTCACAAGTGATCAACCACATACACATGTATATAGGAAAAGTACTAAATGGGCTTCATAGGTTGTTGACTATAAGCAAATATGTGCATATATGCACATATGAGCACTCATGTGCACACACATGCACAGGCACACACATATGTGCAACAATAATAACTGAAGAAGAGGTCATGTGTAGATGGAGAATACTCTTTTATTCCTGGCCACCCAGACCCAAATAATCACACAAAAACTATATTAATTACAAAACTGCTTAGCTTATTACTTCAGGATCCTTATTAACTAACTTTTACATCTTAAACCATTTCTATTAATCTGTGTATCACCACAAGACTGTGGCCTTTACTCTGCTAAGGCATTGGCCAGAACAGCTGTGATCATTAACCAATGAAAGCAACACATACACAGAAGAACCTCCCACATCATTCATGGATTTGGGGTGGGACAAGAGGGCATGGGAGGAGTTTGAAGGGAAGGGTGTAAGACTGATAGAGTTGCAGACTTTATAGGAGTCTGTTTTCTCATAAATGAACTTCTCGAAATAGAAACAAAGTTTATCTCTTTCTTAAATATATACTTGTTACAAACTAAAGTTGATACGGTTGAAGTTAGATGTAGAAGTTTGATAGAATAGAAGGAAATAAAGGTGCTTATTTTATTTTAAATATAAGAACAAAGTTTGGAGAGCGTTAGTGACTTACTGAATGTCACACACAGGGACAAATCTACAGTTTGATCAGAATTATACCTCTGTCTTGTGTTCTGGACACTGCTGCATGAAATTACCAACATGTGAGGTATTTAAAGAAGCAAGGAAGTCCACTTTTCTTGAGGTCCTTCAGTGAAACCTGCAGATGCTCACTGAAACACTAGTTGAAAATATGATTCCCAGAAATGAATCACACATATTAATTTGAATCTCCATTAGAAGTGAGAAAAATGTGAAGTAAAAATTAGCTCATAATATTCAGTTTTAAAGTCATAATTACAGCAAAGTAAGTTTGGTTATACTTATACAAATTAACTAACTAATATAAACTAGCTGAGCTGTGCTGATCTGTGTAGAGAGGGGCAGAGAGTGGAAAAGAGGTGGCCGTCCATTTAAAAAGGACTTGGTCTTTGATCCTTAACTGATGGCCCAACATTAAATAACCTTGGCATGCTTCTATTTCACTTACTGTTAAATGAGGTAACCATGCCTAGCTGATAGAAAAAAAAACTAAGATAAAATGAAAAGTAATTAAAATATACACTGTGAGAAATGATTCTGCCTGGCTCAGTGTATGTGACATTTGCATGTCATGTTAATGTCTGGTTGCTCTAATAACAATGTAATGTGCACTGGTTCTGCAATTTAATGTGCATTCAAGCTCCTATTTAATCAGTTAGCAAGCATGGCTGCTTAAGAGGCCATCCTGTATCTGTGAGCTGATTTTTATCATCCTTGAAGTGGTCTAATGAATTCTACCATACAGGGTTGATAAAAAGATAACTTCAAAAAATGTTAAATTTCTTATTAGTTATTAAATTGTGACTTTTTAAGCTCCCTTACTGACTCATGTACCCATATTTGTACAAAGAGTGAATTATTTGTATAATCAGCCCTAAATATTTAGTCGTGAAAGTGAGGTATTTGAAATTCTCCTCTGGATGCATCAGCACACTCATGAAATGTCAAACCCTAGAAGAAACTGTGAATGACTTAAAAATCTTTGAAAAGCAAAGAAAACAACAATCTTAGAAACTGAACACTTACTGGAGTTGCATTGGTGGTACAAACAAATGAAACCACATGATTTATAGGGTACATAATAGGACTTTGGAAAGCAAACTAGGTCATTGTCTGATTAAATTAAACCAACAGGAAGGCCTTCAGAGATTTTGAAACAGATGTGTGAAGTGAGTCTTGTCATTATTTTGAGGTTCATAGAAATTTATGGTGATATATATGACATTTAATATATAAGATATTATATATATGAAATATTAGAAAGAAAAGATAGAGAAGTAGGAAGGACAGGTGCCAATATCAGTAAACCAGAGGTGATCAGAAGGCAAGATGGAGGTAGGATAAAAATTCTGGAACAGATCTTTGAAATCTTAGAACAGTAGAGACCAATGCCTTTTTTTGAATACAGGAAAATGAGACATGAAGGAAGAATTCATAAAAAAAATTCCTTGAGATTCAAGGTATAATTTCCCATTATATATCATCATTCTGCATCTCCAAAAGTTCTGGTATTGAGCACAATGTAAAGATTTACATTTGTCATGATTGTTTATTACACACTGAGTAGTGTAGCATTGAAGAATCAGATCTTGGATGTATTTGTCATCCGTTTTCTTCTCTTGAGGGAAATCTACCAGAATCTAACATTGTTAAAACCTCAACTCTTGAGTCTAAAAGACTTTTGCCATCTAATCTGGACAGGAAGTGTACTTGTAATCCACAGTCTGACGATATGAATTTGCAGAGGCACAAGGTCCTTGTGTTCACAGACAAGTGCTAGGTAAATGTTGGAAATGTTAAGCAAGCAGGATTTTCTTTAAACTGGAAGAGATGTGCAACCTGTTTTCCATCCAAAAGACAGGAAATGAATGTGGTTAATAGCCAGGTGACATGTGCTATTAGTTTGAAATGTAGACACTGGGTTGTTGAAGATATAGGACAATGGGAAATCCAAATAAGAAAACATCAAGCACATAGCAGAGCAATCGAAAGGCATTACATGGTCTACAGGTTGTATAACTGACATGATCAATACACTTCAGGCTGTTAAATCCTAGATTATACCAATGAGATTTCCACATATTAGGCATGGCTCTACTGGATTTCATATTTCCTCTAATGTTGTTTAGTTTGGCTTCCATTTGATCTTTCTTTTCTGAGCCACTCTTTTTTCCTTACGGAATAAAAATTTTTATTCTGTAAAAAAAAAGATTGTTGTTGTTTGAGCAAGTAATGAACTAATAATCAACATTTAGGAAGAAAGAGTTAAAGAGGTGATCCAGGAAGTAATTGCTGGAAACAGGTTGGTACTCACAACATTATGACTGGTATCATATATTTTTATCAATTTATTTAAAACTTCTCTTCATTCTTTTTTGTATTGATATTTATATTCCTATACAGATTATATTGGTAATTACTTTTTAGAAAATTGCACCTGCTCACAATACATTACAAATGAAGAGATTTAGAGTGAAACAATCTCCACGTGGAGGCTGTGAACTCTGTGTGTTATATGGAGTTATTTGTGGGCTTTGGGGAAGTTCACAACCTTCTCAGCCTTCTCTTCTCTAAAACGGCTTAAGGGCCTCTTGCCTTTCTAGAAATGAAATCCGAGCACTAGACAACATGATCTAAACTATAGACTAATGTCTACAGAGCAAACATTATTCTTTGGTAATTTCTCTCTCTCTCTCTCTCTCTCTCTCTCTCTCACACACACACACACACA
>LOJH01021879.1:8453-20116 GCA_001685095.1 Ellobius talpinus
GGGCCTATGGCTTCAGAGCCTGGCTGCCACACCATACAGAAATATGGGCCTACACTCTTCCTACATTCTTCTCATGCTCCGGAGGCCAGCTCTACCACAGGTGCCAAGTGCAGAGAGCATATTTGCCTTACTCTTGCTACCCCATGGCAAATGGGGGGGTCAGCCTTTCTGCCCTCATGCCCCAGGACCTCCTCACCTGTGCTCCCACTAACAGGGTCTGCTCTATTCTGCTGCCCAGGAGAGGTACAGAGCCTGCTCTTCTGAGTGCTGTTGCCGGTTGGGGGAAAGGGCACAAATTTCTTGTGATAATTTTGACTTTTTAATCATATTAACATGTTATCAAAACCTAAATAAAATCTAAAAATGTGTAGTCATGAAAATAGCAAATCAAACATACATTGATAGAAATAACTGAATGGTTTTTCATGTTTGCATTAAGGATAGTTAGTTACCTACTGCCTAAATTTTTATATTTAGTTTTTAGTCATTCCTCTCTTTTGTCTTTGTATCTCATTTTAAAATACAAATACCTAGGAAGTCAATTAAAAGAGTAAAGCCTGAAAACAAAATCCAAATATTCATCTTAAAACTTTCTTTAGACTGCAATGTAATATAGATTATGTAAGTTTGTTTGTTACGTGCTAAGTTACAGACAACTTTGTGTTGAACTCCATGCTCGGTGACCTTCACAATAAATAGGCTTAACGGGAACAGCTCCTGTTCCCAATAAGCGTGGCCATCAATGCAGGGAACAGACTGTTAAACTATTCCAACTCTTTTATTAATACAATCTAGCTAACTACATTGTCATTTTAAATTTCAACATTTTGTTCATTTTAGCAATAAAAATAGATTAATACCATGTTAATGACTATACAAATGTGAAATGAACTGGGCCATGATATTGTACCAACAGCTGCATCTATTTAAAGTCTGTACTGGTTAATTTTATATGCCAGCTTGTCTAGGCCACAGCATCCAGATATTTGGATCTCATCTAGATGTTGTTGCAAACACATTTGTAGAGGTATTTTGTATTCATGTTGATGGGTTTTGAGTAGAACACAATAATCTCCACAGTGTAGCTGAGAAATGGGTGCTGTTCAATCAGCTAAAAGCTTTGAGGAAAACCAGCCTGGCATTTCCTGAGCAAAGGAAATTCTGTGTCCTTTCCCACTGCATGTGTCAGTTACAAAATCAACTTCATTTTGCATCTCAAAAATGGTCTATCCTTAAAACTGGATTATTAATTTCTAACATCATACAGATGCTAGCAATTCCTTTTGTAGAAAATCTGTCTCTCATTATCTCTACTACACAGACGGATTTGCAAACCTCAGATATCCTGTTAGTTCTGACTATAAAGGGCTACTGAAATATGCTGCTCAAATACTCAGATCAGAGCCTGAAAATGGAGAGGAAGATAGAGAAGGAGATTAGAGGGGAGGACCAGAAGAGGGGAAGAAGGAGAGTGGAAGGAACAGAGGACAGGGGAGAGGAGAGGGTGAAAGGTCAACCACAGCCTTGTATTATATGGTGTATCTTTTTAAAAATAGTTATTCTCTGTTTTTCAATTGAATAAAGGTTTTATCTCTTATATCAATTGCTGTGGGACAATGGTCATTTATTCTGCCACTTGTATTATATTTAATAAAATGGTGATTGGCCAGTAGCAAGGCAGGAAGTATAGGCAGGACTACCAGGCAGGAAGTAGAGGCGGGACAATGAGAACAGGAGAATTCTGGGAAGAGTGAAGCTCAGTCTACAGTCGTAACCCATCCTCAGAGGAAGCAAGATGTGACTGCCTTGCCAAAAAAGGTATAGAGCCATGTGGCTAACTCAGACAAGAATTATAGGCTAATGTAAGTTATAAGAATTAGTTAATAAGACACCTGAGCTAATGGGCCAATCAGTTTATAACTAATGTAGACCTCTGTGTAATTCTTTGGGACTTAACCATTGCAGGACGGGTGGGACAGAAATCTCTGTCAACAATCAATGATTGAAAATAATTACTCTACTCACACAAACAAGATAGTGTTAATCAAGCCAATTTGATTTATTCATCTGTTGGCAGCAAAATATTTCCATTTTTAGAATATTGTATTCTCAGAATGTGTTGATGTTCTTTGAGTGACAGTGAGATCAATGCATGATAGTCAGTTTTAATCTCTAATATCATCAAAAATTATAATGTGAAAAATACAGTGTTTTGAACAAGTTAGTGTTTTCTATGAGCAGACATTATTCTCATAGAAAGGGAAGTAATGGATTAAACAAAACCCATGTCTCTTATTTGAAAACACTTTTTATGAGAAATGCATCCATTTCATTAACATAATTTTTATCCTCAGAAACCCTGATTTTTACTGAACTTATTTTTTTAATAAAAAATACATGACTTTTAACTCTGTTTAAGGAATGGTAGCCTGTTTATGGAGAAAGAGCTTGAGGAAGGCTCCAGGGGAAATGTCAGTACCTGTTCAGGAAGAATGCAAATGCCATTTCATATTTAAAGAAACATGATTGTGGCTTCACTGTGAAATTCACAAAGCCTTCAAGGGTATGGGAAAAATTTTACTTGATTAAGTGGCACCAAACATAGATGTATATCAAATTATAAGTACAGTGCTTACCAGAGAAGTGTTTTTGGACGTGCAGGGAAGGCAAAGCCCTGCTTATTGCAGCATGATTTGTGTTTTCATTTGAGCAGGAAGGCAGCACAAGGACTACAAGCTAAACTCTGTCAGTGCTTGAGTTGTGGTTGTCTCCATGAATAAGCACTGCTTCCTAATAATAGCCAGCAAGTCTGTTTTCATTTGTAGATGCTTTTCCTTTTGATAGAAGAGCTATTCTTATCCTTAGAGGCCCGTACATCCTTTGTCAACTCTGGTCTCCTTGGTGTTTAGTTCCTCCAAACTATATTTGTGGTTAGAAATAGAACAGTTTGACATAGTATTGTGTTTATAAATGAGGCTTTCTCACATTAGAGGTGCTTGGTGCTTCTTTGTTAGTAAGTGAATTGATGAATGCATAGAGTAATTTATTTATTTAATCCTTATTTATTTAGTTATCTATTTTACTTTTTAATTGTGTGTCTGTTTGTCAGTTTGTGTACACGAGTATCTCAGAATGCCAGGAGAGGGGATGAGATTGCCTGGAGCTCGGGCTACAGTCATTAGTCACCCAACTTGGGTGTTGGGGATGAAACTAGGGTACTCTTCAAAAGGAATGTATAGTCTTACCAGCTAAGCAATTTTCCCAGTCCCTAGAGAGTATTTTTCTTAAATAAAGTCTTTCATTTTATGACCTCATGAATGAGTTTTATTTTACATTTGTGCTTTGTTGCCAATAAATTCAATGTATACATCTGTCATTCTACTGTTATGATCTGAGAGCCCCACTTTTCTAGGCAGTGTTCTCTAGAGGAACATAACCAATAGAAGGTGTATATATTAGAAAACAGGAAGTACTTGATTGACTTATTTAGCAGGGGCTGGGAAGTTCTATAGTTACTTGAACACTGGAAAAGTAGCTAACCTGGTTGTAGCTGCTAGGCCAGCCTCCTGGATGCCTTAGCTCTCTCAGTCTGGCACTGAAATCCTGGGAGCTCCCTGGGGCATTGTCAGTATAGAGTCCATGCTGCATGTCTAAAGAAGCTGGAACCTGATGTCAAGAGAGCATAACAACAACAGCAATGAACACATTGTTCAGAAAGAATTGAAGCCAGGCAGTCACACACTGCTCTTTCTGTAGACGTCTTTATATTTTGGCTTTCAGGGTGGAGGTATTCCTCACTTTGGAGGTGCCTGTTTTCCTCTCAGTTAATCCTGAGAAGAGCTACCGAGGTTCCTTCCAAATGATTCTAAATCCTATCAAACTGAGAGCCAGAAACACCCAACACAATCTTCTGAGCAGGTGTGCTGTTGCAGATGTTCTAGGGAATTTGCTTTTATTGGAGTATGTTAAAGTGATGTAAGAAGAGGTGCTTTGAGGTAAAAATAATAAAGAGTTACTACTTTGGCAGGCTTGAGTAGTAAACTTTTTACCTTTTGTGGAACCTACTCAGCATAGAAAGATCACATAATGAGGCATACATGAATGACTCATTATCATAATACTAAAATAAAAATGGACTTTTGGTGTTATCTGAAAAAAAACAATTCACCTTCTTAAACTTGAAAATGATTTTTAAGGTTTTTATTGAGAGCATCCTCTATTTTACATAATGTGTTATATCTCTTTGCCTTTATTCCAATTGGGATTTAGTTCTGTCATCAAAATCTGAGACAAGAGTGCAGGGCTACTTGATGCTTTATGTGTGAGAAGGATCCAGACTTTTGAGTAGCATTGCCAAGGATTCTGAGTGGTCCAGGGAAGCCAATCTAGCTCTATTTCATCGTTCATATTTCAAACAGAAAAAAAATGAGAAATTGTTTCTCCAAAGGAGCCATGAACCTGTATTAGTCATCTCAAAGAATACTGCCAGCTCCCAAACAAATATCCCACATGCCTACCATTGGAGAAAACACTCACATATACTTTCTGAGAAAGCTGAAATATGCAGTAGTTTTTACGGCTGTCCAGTAGTCTAGCTGAAATCTACATATCTTCAGAGGAAGAATAAGAACATGTATTTTTTGTGGATAACTTGTTTTTGTACTTGCATTTCTCTTTTTGACTGAAAATAGATTGGTGGATAGTGCTGCAAAAGTTGCTTGCTTTCCCTTCATGAACTTTTTCAAAGTAAAGATTTTTAAAACGTTTTCCTCAGTGTGTAGCAGTGTACACCGATGTTAAAAACGGCTCAAACATGGAAGCAGGAAAGCTTATAGGGCTTCAAACTTAGATTAGGAACTAGTCACAACAGGGGAATGCTGAGAATATGAGGAAAGGTCTTCCTCAGGAAGGAGCCCCCCCAACTGGTCTTCTAATATGAAGTGATCAGCCCTGAAACATTATATGAATGGAGCAGTCTATATTTATGTGTTTAAGTGTATATCTCTGTGTGTGTGTGTGAGAGAGAGAGATAATGAGAGAGAGAGAATGAGAGAGAGAAAGAGAGAGAGTGAGAGAGTAAAAAATGAGGAGAAAGAAGAAATGAGTTTGAAAGAGAGCAATGGAGGATGCGTGGGAAGCATTGGAGGACAGAAAGGGAAGGGAGGGAAGTGATGTAATTATAAAGAGATTTAAAAGTAAAAATATATTAAAAGGCAATTTTCACTAAGAAAACATTCTTTCTGAATTTAATGTAATTCTTTTATTAATTTTGAAATACTAACTTTTTAAGTAGGAGAACATGAAGGAACAGGATGCTCAAGAAGGGAGGAAGGATAAAGAGGTGGAGAGAGAAGTTATCTTGATTGAGAGAGCTGTTGAGAGACTAGCAAGAAACATGTCACTAGGGAAATTCCCAGGAATCTACAAGGATGATCCCAGCTAAGACTTATAAGCAGCAGTGGAGAGGATACCCCTGTAATCAGATTGATGACTACCTTCATTCAGCCACTAATGGAAGCAGGTACAAAGATTCACAGCAAAGCACTGGGCCAATATTCCAGAGATCAGTTCAAGAGAGGGGGGATCGATAATATGAGCAAAGGAAACAAAACCATGATGGTGATACCCACAGAAACAGCTGACCTGAGCTGGTGCACAGGACCAAATAGGCCCTCTGAATATGGGGGACAGTTGTGAGGCTTGGGCAGTCTGTGGGGCCATTAGCATTGTGACCAGGATTTATCCCTAGTGTTTGATCTGACTTCTCGGAGCACATTCTCTTTGGATGGATACCTTGTTCAGCCTAGATATAGTGGAGAGGGCCTTGGTCCTTCTTCAACGTGATTTGCCAGAATTCTTTGACTCCCCATGGGAAGCCTTACCCTTTCTGAGGAGTAAATAGTGGGTGGGATGGGGGAAGAGGAGAGTAGGAGGATGGAAGGGAGTAGGGAAAGTGATAGCTATGTAAAATGAGAAAAGATTGTATTAGAAAGAAAAATCAAAAAATAATAAATAAATAAAAGGAAGGAAGAAATGAAATTTGAAAAACCTACTTGAAAAAAGTATAAAATGGAAGATTCCAAAATTTCCTTAGTGATAAATAGATGAGGCATTACTTTGTTTATAGCAAATGTTTTTGATTATTAAATGTGATCTTTTATAATGTCAAACGCACACATATAAATCTCATTATTTGTGACTCACACTCTCTTTTCTCCCTTTTCGTTCAATCAGTTCTATCATCTTTATACTTTCCGTTTCCATTTCTATGTCTTTGTGTTTTGTTCTGTGACACACTGAGTTTGAACTGGGCTGTTTATGTGACTTGTGCTTACAACTGTCTAATTGAGCCTGGTGGGCTCACGGTTGGGTATATATTCAAAGACAATAATTCCTCCCAGTTCTAGGGAGTAATAGGATCTGGTGAGCACCCCCCCCATCCATAGCTGACTATCCACAGGTCTGGTCTTGTCAAGCTGAGTTCAAGGAAACAGAGCAGCTCAATTCCCTAATTGCAATGGCTGTATTTTCCCTTGATTTCACAGGTCTTTTCCCAATTTTCTGCTTTTAGATTTCTTTATACTCTTTTTTTGACAACATTCTCTGAGCCTTAGATGGGGGTTATCAATGATATTAAAATATAAGCTAAAATTTAAAGAATAATTTAGAAGATTCATTTGAATGTGGATATCAGCATTATTGTGAAGTGAATCAATCCTCATCTCTCACATAAATATATAATTTGAGGTTTAGTGGCAATAATCAGAACATTAAAAATGGGAAGAGTTAAAAGTACAAAATGAAATATAAATAAAATATAATTTACAATAAATATAAAATAGAATCTTCCAAATCTTGTGCCTCCAAAAATATTATTTCAAACTTAATGAGTTCAATTACATTCAAAGAAAAAGTTTTCCTTAGTGAAAATTGTCTTTTATAGAATTATTTCTTTATTTATTAGTTTCTAATAATGCAACTGTCCTATTTACACTGAGCCCTCAACTGTCAATTCTCAGTTCCTTGAGAAGCCAACAGTCTCTACATTCATTGTAAAGAGATGCTTATCTGATTAAGACTTGAAATTTTTAACTCTTCCTTCCCATTTTCATTGCTTTGATTATTGACTTTAAACTCCAAATTATGGACATATGTAAGAAATGAAAGATTTGGTCACTTCACAAAGATGCTGACCTCAGTATTCTAATGAATTCTCTAAATTATTCCCTAAGTTTTAGCATGTATCTTAATACCATAGATGCAAGATTGCATTTTACAAGGAATGACTTCTGGGGAGAGGAGTAGGATGATGAGAGTTTATTAGTGGATGCTGTGATGATGATGGTCTTCAGAACAAGGACACGCAGTGAGGCCGGCAGAGGAGTGGAAAAACCGCAGCGTTATGGATCTGACACAGTCCACCCACATTCCACTGTGATGGCAAACGAGCCTCTCAGGGTTGTTCCTACATAACAAGCACTGAGAGGTCTGGATTTCACATAATAGCTGAATCTTGTCCCATGGATTTACACTTACACTACTAACATATATAAATGATATATATATCATTTATAAAATTTATAAAAATTAAATAATATATATTTGTTAGTAGCGTAAGATATATATGTATACATATGCACATATACTCACACATTTTACACAATGAAAGTCAAAAATAATGAGTGTTGGGGAGTGGTGTGGTGACTCTCAGGTAATCCAATCAGAAGTGCCTTTTATCTTCTCCCTCTTTCTTTTCTAATCAGTGATACCAATGTTACATCATGCTCAATATGCATGACACAACTTGATTTACTTCCATTCCAGGCAGTGGATTATAGGATGTATATGTAAATTCTGGTCTGGATATTTCTCTAAGAATTTCTTCTAAACATTAGTAAGATATACATCTTCCCAGGCGCAGTCAAGAAATGCCAAATTTCACCTGAGTACACTGCATACAGAAGTGACACTGGGTCTGCTACTTCAGAAGGGGAGAACACTGAATACAGAGAAAAGTGGGTGGTTCCTGCCTTCTCTCTGGGATCTACTTCTACATCTACCCATGCATTTTATCATTGTGTCTATTTGCATGTATATTATGTGTTTGTGTTTATAGTTGCTTTTTAGCTATGAAAAGTAATAATTTTATTTTTAAAATTGGTTCATATTCCTTAAATAATGTGATAATTGATGATTACTTAAATACTATTTTCAATACACTTTTGTAACTGATCAAAGTAGTATGGAGCATGACATTCTACTGAGTAGTTCATAGAGGAAAAATGCCAAAGTATACATTCAAATAATATTGTAACTATTTAATTCTAACTACAGGAAAAAATATCCAGAGAAAACAGACAAGGAAATAAGCAGTACTTTAGTGAATGATGTGTTTGCAAATGTAGAAAACTACGAAGCTAATTAAACAGTAAGAGTGACTAAGTGTGGCGAGCTGAAAGGTGAACAGAAGAGGAACCTGCTTTAAGAATTCCTAGAGGACAAAATGCAAATGATAAGTTAGACTGATTTAAAAGGGAAACATCCAAAATAGTATCATTTTGGATAGGAATGCAATGAGTGAAAGTGGAGATGTCGCATTGCAACTGGAAAATATGGTCATGTGACAAAAGAAAGACCTGCCCAAAGGAAGAGAAGTAGGCATCTTCAGACTTAATTAAAATAAAATAAAGTACTGAGCGCCATTTGTCAGTTATGGAGGCGGATGCTTATCTTATTTTCATGGCCCAGTAAACCTTTAACAATTAACAGGAGATTTTTCAAAAGTGAAGAACAATGTGCAGGAAAGTTTATCCAGGATAAGAAGGAGTTCAACAGAATAAAGACCAAGAAATAGAAACTGAGTTTCACCATGGACAAAGGAGTGATTGAATAAAATCTTCACGTGGATGAGGGGCTCTTATTTGAAAGATGATAATGTTTTTCTTACACTGAAAACAGAACAGGGAAACCTGCTTACTCCTAAGCATGACAGGTTTGAGTTAATAGGCAGTATTGCGCTTTCTGACAGTGAGGGAGTCACTCTGCAGTTTTGAAGTTCCTTCAGACAAGAACAGACTCTTGCTTGCTATGATTCATTATGCATTTCCTGACTGATGACTGAAAGCCTGCATGAAATCATCCATTTTCATACTTACCATTTCCTTATGGAAGGCTGTCAGCTTGAAAGTGATGGGGGGAGTTGTGGGTGGGGTTGGAGGGAGAAAAGGAAGGAGGAAAGTGATATGATTCTATTTCATTGAAAAACATATTTTAAAAAATGGTATATGATATAGTATCATTAAAAATCACTGCCCAATAACTAAAATTCCCTTTCTATACAAAGTATTTGATGAAATTACTTGGAGTGACAATTCTACCTGTTATTTCAATACTAAGAATATTAATTTTAAATGTGCATCATTAATAGGGCTATGAAGAGCAAAACATAAACACAGAAATGAAAAGAAAGCACTCACTAGTCTGTATTATAATAAGAAAGTAAGTTAGTAATCCTTAGTAAGCCAGCCAAAACATTAACAGTAAGTTTTGTATTTATCATAGTGGTTAATATTTAGAGCTAATTAAATTATTAAAGCTCATGATATTTGAAAGGAGTGTTTTTCTAAAACAAGGGAAAATGACTCATGAAGGCCAAAAGAGGTGGCTGAGCCATTAAAACCACAGCCATCAACAAAAATGTCCTAGAAAGAGATTCTAGATAGTAAAGTAACATAAAGTTGAAAAATATCAGTATCTTTCTCAAGCTACTTTAAAATAAATGTTTTCCTGTAAATAATTTAGAGGCTTTCTGATGAGCTCACTTGCCTAAGGTCTTCTAAACAGAAACTATCAGGCAGGAATGAGGCTCTGTGTGTACACATGTATGCACACGTGCTCACACACACCTGAATGCCAGAGGCCAATATTGAGTGTCTTCCTTAGTGGGCCCTTCATCTTAATTTTGAGCAAAGGAATCCCACTGCACTTGGACATTTGGCTATGTTGGCATGCTCACAGACTCTGGGGATCACAATGTCTCTGATTTCTCAGCCTGGAGTTTACAGGCACACACCTCTTCTCCTGACTTTAATGTGGACCCTAGTGATCCAACACAGGTCCTCAGGTTTGAATGACAAGTACTTTACCAGATGCCTGAACCCCCAAGTCCGCAGCAAGGTCCTGCACACAGCAGGCTCCTCTTTTGTAGGCTGCTGACTTTGATTAAAATTTCCCCAAACAGCACATCCCTGAGCAGCTCTCTCTAGTCATACATTTCAATAGTAAAAATGACAGGATGAAGATTACCATTATTCGTCTAACTTAAAGTGTAAAATAGATCCTTTTCACAAAATCTTTACTCTGTAGAAAGCAAATGTATCTTTTGGTCTCAGGTTACTGAGGGCAAAACATGCTGTCCGTGTGCCAAGAACAAGAAAAGAATTATTGGGGGGGGGCTGAAAGTTTAATTTAAGCACACAATGAATGACAAGAACTTTTAAAAAAAGTTGTTAATGAAGTTAAGCCTCTAAATTAAATTGTAAAAATATCTTTACATATCATAATTGCATGACATATATTTTTCAGTCTGCTTGAAACAATCATTTGTTTACCATCCTCAGGATACGATTCTTCCCCCTTTTGGATAGGAAAATTCTCATAAGCCTCCCTTTCTGATTTAGAGAGCTTTCATGAGATTTAGGTTTTAGGCATGATTGAAGATGTTTCAGAGACTGGATTTTTGTAGTCCTTGGTAATTACTTCTGGAAAGCAATGACTATTTCCACCCGGTTTTGAAAAGGTATAAATCTTGATGCTTTTGGTTATTTTGTTTGCTGAAACACTAGAGTGAGAGAAACAAGGAATATAGTTTTAGGCTGCTTAGTGTACCAAATTCAGCTGCACATTAACTTTGGCTCTTGTTTGTGAACATACCACGTATAACAAAATTGGTTAAACCTTCAAAGTATTGCTAGGCACTTCAGGGTTTTAAAGACCATTTGATCTGTAAGGTAATCAGAAAGAAGACCCATTAAAAGTCACTGGAATGAGAGTCTGGGTGATAGCTTGCCAGGCAGGAGGGCACAACATTGATCCTCAGAGTCCATGCAAGAAATCCAGGCAAGGTGGCTGTTCTAGATTGCTTTTCTATTCCTGGGGTAAAAGAGAAACCAAAAGTAAGTTGTGGAAGAATGGGTTTATTCAGCTGGTAGTTATAGTCCATCAAGGAAGGAAATCACAGAAGGAAACTAGCACAGGAGTCTAGAGGCAGGAACTGAAGCAGAGATCACGGAGGAGCATTGTTTGCTGTCTGTCCTCATCTGGTTTGCTTTATTACCCGATTTTACACAGTCCACGCACACCTTCCCAGGGATGACATAGCCTTTATATATCAAGAACAATTAAGAAAATGTTTCACAGATAAGATTACTGATGAAATTGATGGTGCAAGTTGAAATTTCTTTTTCCCAGGTATGTCTAGATTTGTGTCACATTGGCAACAATCATGGCACTAAGCTATTATCAATTTTGACACAAACACATATCTTTAAGCCATATCCTTTCATTTCTTGTTCTCAATATCTCATATTATTATTACAACATAAAGAGTCTAAGGGAAATGCAAATCAAAACAACGTTGAGATACCATCTTACTCCTGTCAGAA
>LOJH01021880.1:3604-20116 GCA_001685095.1 Ellobius talpinus
GATGGCTAAGAATGTTGAACATTTCCTTAAGTGTCTTTCAGCCATTTTAGATTCATCAGTTGAAAGTTCCCTGTTTATTTCTCTACCCCATTTTTATTAGATTATTTGTTCTTTTGATGACCTTTTTTTTGAGTTCTTTGTATATGTTGGAGATCAGACCTCTGTCTGACATGGAGTTGGTGAAGATCTATTTCCATTCTGTAGGCTATTGTTTTGTCTTGGAATGTCCATGTCTTTTGATTTACAGAAGCTTTTTAGTTTCAGATGGTCCCATTTATTAATTGTTTCTTTCAACGTCTGTGCCACCGGGATTATATTTAGGAAGTGGTCTCCTGTGCCAATGCATTCAAGTTTACATTCAACTTTCTCTTCTGTGAGATTCAATGTGGTTGGTTTTATGTTGAGGTTTTTGATTCATTTAGACTTGAGTTTTGTGCATGGCAATAAATAAGGATCTATTTTCATTCTTCTACATGTTGATATTCAGTTATGCCACCACCATTGTCAAATATGCTTTCTTTTACCATTTTCCTGTCAGATAGGCAGGCTTACAACTTTGATTAGAAAGATAGCTTCCTAACTTTTAATAAAATATTCAAAGTTCAAACTTTATTTAAAATTTCCTATGGGAGACCTTGAGCAATTCTTAAAGGGAGCAGTGATCCAAATTCCACTGGACAGCTTGCAGAAGCTGTCAGACAGGTATTCAGGCAGGTAGAGTATGCTATACAAAAACAGCAAGTACATTTTATTAATTATGATCAGCCTTGGCAAGCATGTACATTATCTACAAAACTTAATCCTACAGCAGTTTTATGGCTAAACAATCCAATTTCACAGCTACACTTTCCATTTTGCCATTTAAGGTATTAAACCCTTACTTTGAAGTGGGAGCTTGCTTAACACAGAAGAGCAGGGTGGAATCTAGGAGATATTTTGGCAGAGAGACTGCTATGATCAAGGATGCTTATACTAAGCAACAAATTGATGGGTTATTTCAAAACAGAGATTCTTGGGCAATTGTGTTTGCTCAATTTAAAGGCCAGATTATTAATCTTTTCCCAACTGATCATTGCTGCAATTTGCACAATTACATTGCTTTATTTTTCCTAACATTGTAGCAAAAGATCCCTTAAAGGATGTTATGCCAAATTTTACAGATGGTTCTTCCAATGGAAGAGCTGCACATGCTGTTAATAGTGAAAAGGAATTGTGGCGCATGCCCACGACTTCTTGAAAACAAAGTAAAAGGATGAAAACAGGAGAATTAAGAATTGTTACATAATGACTTAAGTCATGCATCTTTGACGGATGCCTGTGAACAATCTGCCATGGGCAAACTTTGACAAGATAGCACCATGGCGAAATTGCTAAAGCAAAGTGAAAAGGCCCTTGCACTGGATTATGGAAAGGACCCAAACTTGTATTAATTTGGGGTCGAGGCTATGTTTGTGCTATTCTCACAAGAAGAAAATAAAGCTGGAGAAAATGATTGCATATATAGCAGAGGAATGCCAGACCTGAAGACATTGCAGCTGCTGATGACACCATAGGAAAAGCAGAAAGAGGTTCCTGAACCTGTGATCCTGACTTCCTTGTACCACCATGCTGCAGGCCAAGGAAACGGGTACCTGACCTTCAGGACCAAGCTTAGGATGTGTACAGGCAGTCTGCTTTCACCATCTGTGTTGTGTGATGCTGGGCTGCATCTGGACGCTCAGGACCCACACTGCCACTGAGGCTGCTGCTGCCGAGATCCTGACAACAGCTTGCTGCAGTTTGACAAGGGAGAGAAGATCATGGTAATGACTGATGATTCCCAGCCTCTTGATGACTTTGCTAGGCACACTTCCAGACCTAGTGAGTCTGTTTACTGTGGAGCCAGACCAGAAACACAGACTGAACATTTGACTGTTTTTCTCTTTGTGATACAGAACTCATCTTGACAGTATGATATTCAATCTGCTATTGAAATATTGGACCTGAGAACTGAGACCTCAATTTCCCCTCAAAGCAAAATATACTCGTTACAAGGAGTGTGCAGCCACTCCTTGTATGAGGAGGGTAGCCTAAGGGTTTTTGCTGCTGTTCAGAAATTGAGACAATTGCTTAAAAGCAGCATTGTGGTTGAACACTCACCTATCAGAAAAAACCTTTCTTGTCTTTGATTAGAATGGATTTAAGAGAATTGTGAGGTGATAAATTATATGTTCATTTTTAATTTCCACTCTAGAATTATGGTATTGACCAGTAAATGCTTGTAACTGCTTTAGTTCACCATGTTAGGAAAAGTTTGACATTTCCTATGAATACTTTGATTTAACATATTTCATAAGAAATTTAGATTTTGATACAACAAAATATTGTTAAGAAACACTCTAGACCAACTGAAAAGGGCATTGCCAACCCTGGTGATCCTCCACTCTTTTAATTAGGAGAGACTGTAGCCATAGGAGCAAGTATATTCACAAAGCATTATCTAATTGCAGGTAAACTCTCTTGACAAAAAATTGACTCAGAGTCCAAAAGTACTTTTCTCCCTTAACCTTTTGTTTACAGAGGTCAGCAGTCATTGACAGGTTTGATCCTTTTCCCTCCCAGGTCCCTGAGACATGGGCTTGTATGATTATAATACTGGTACCAAAGATGGGTAAGTATGGGAAACAGGAAATTGTTTGCCTAAGGCAGATGAGATCATTTGTCCTGTTGCAGAAGCACAGGCTTTATTAAAATTGATAAAAAGGGAGGAATTGTGGAGGCCGAAAAATGCAGGTCTATTTCTACATTGTCTGACAGTCATGAGAGTTTGGAGATTGACAGGCATATTTGCACGTCCCAACTCAGGATGTGATTGCTTGGTTCCTTTGAAATTATGATAAGTCCATGCCATCCTGGCACATGGTCAGGATATGCAAATGTACTTCTTCTTTTGTAACTATGAGGTCACTTGGGGAGGGGCAGTCTTCAGGATATGTCATCTAGAGCACCTTTTCTACATAGACAACAGAATGCTAATGATTTGATGTCTCAAAGTAATAAAGTGATTGGCTGTGTGAGCTACCCTTTGTGTCATGTTAATAAACTCTTTTGTTACCTTTTCCTCCATTTACTTTGGGTATAAAAGCTGTCGAAATATTAACAAGGGCAGATTTCAGGGTTCGGTAATCGCTGGAATACCCTCTCAGTATTATTTCATGTTTTCTGTCTTATTTTTTTATGTCATCTTCATATTCTTTACTTATATTTCTTCAATTTCCATGTCCCTACCCTGGCAAGAGGTGATTTTGTCAAGGCCAGTCCTCAACAGTGATCTCATGTTCTACCATCTCTAAAGCAGTGACACCACAGAAAGCACCAAATAACTGTCATGTGAGGAGAGGTCCCCTGAAATTTCTGCTGGAGTAGAAGGAGCCCAGAAACAGGTGCAGTTTGACTCTGATAGTGTCTGCAGTGCAGGCCTGGGAATTTGTGCTTTAAGAGTTCTAAACTCTTCAATACTATCCATTGAAAACTTAGGGAAACGCTGATGCCCAGTCATATTCTGAACTTCGATACGGTCTCTCAATCTTCATTTGTTTCAGAAACAACAAGCAACTTTCTATTTTTAGTAGTAAACATAGAAATCTGTGATTCCATAGTCATAGACAAGGGTGTTTGCATTTTATGTTCTTCTTCAATTGTGTAAATGTGATTCGTGGATGAATGAGTCGCTTGGTGAGCTAGAAAGGTATCATTTGCCAGTTTTGTTTATATAAATAACTCACTATCAGTTGCTTCTGCAATTCACCTTTCCGTATCTGAAAACTGTACAGATATATAGCCTAGGATCATTGATGTAAATTTACTGGAAAAAATAAAATTGTTCTTCAGATGAGAATATGCCTTGTTGAAAGGAGAGTAGAATCAGAGAAAATATTTAATATTCAAAAAATGACATTTCAGAAAATGACTGGATGTACTAGTAATTTGTGTTCAGATAAAGTTTTGCCTGGCGTTTGAAGCTTCTATTGTATAGGGAAACTTTAAATTATATTAGCTATTTTTGCCTTCCCTTTAAAATATTATTTTATATCTAGAATGCACTATTTATTCAGATATGTGAATTGCTACAATGCTGCATATTTTGAAATCATATCAATTTACATTTCCATTCTTTTTATACTATATAATTTAAAAGTATAAGTATGTTTGGGATTTTATGGGACCCAAAGAGCAGAAAGACTGATTTGAGTGTAGGCGTTGAGACTGCAGCTTTGGAGTATGTTAGGAAAACTATGGCCTATCACAGTCAAGCTACAAGATTTTCATTATTATCAAACCAGACAATTAGACATTTTACTGTGTTTGTGTCCTGTACACAGTGCTAAACATAAAGAAAGACAGACCCATGGTGCCTAACATTAAGAATACCTCTCCGCACCTGGAAGCATACAAAGAATGACCCCACAACACACACACACACACACACACACACACACACACACAGAAGTGATGGTGATGAAGATTTGGGGGGAGTGCAGAGAGGAGATCCTGAATGGAGAAATCTATCAAGGTTGTCTTAGGTCATGCCTTGGAGAAGGTAAATGGGCCCTGGCATGCTCTCCAGTTTTCATTTCTGTCATTCTTTCTTTCATTAATCTGAATTTAATTTGGGGAATATAGATCATTGAATATTTGCTTGTGTTTTTAAATACGAAGACCTCAGAGCAATAGTCTGGGTTTTTTTGGGGGGGTCATTCTGCTCCCTTTGCTGAAGTTCAGCAGCATCACTGCTTCCTTTATGGTTTCCAGAGGTTGGGTATAGATGCATGCACTGCATGCTGCCCCCTTTGATGGTGCTATGCAATGCTACTCATCCCCTTTAACTAATGTGTCTTCAGAATAACTCCACACAATTGTAAATAACTGCTCTATTTCTCTTTGTTCCAGTTACATGATGCACTATGTGGGCATATTCTAATCCAAAGCATATTTAGCAACTTTTGTAAATGATTATTTGCACCATTTAAATTTTTTGATAATATTATGAATGATGATTATTGCACACATACACATATTCATTCGCAGGTCTGTTTTTCTTATTGCTAATCAAATACTCACAAAAATAGCATTACTACTTTCAGTAAACCATCCAAATTGTTACTTTAAAGTAAATCTACATATTTAAACAAAATCTGCCGAGGCTAGCTACATTATTCAGTTTGACTTAGTCACTGAGTATCCAGGTATCTCCTCAAAATTTATTCTGCATGTACATTTTACAGTGTTTATGAATTAAATTAATATTCAATATTTGAAAGTAGATTGGATAAAAAGTGTTGCCATCATGACATGCTCAAAGAAACAGATGAAATGATGAGGCAACTCAACTTTGGTTTGACTGATCAGAATCCCAGTCTCTTGTTGCTGGACTGGAGCTTTTCTCCCCAGCACTGCTGTGTCTCCAGCTTGCCCATGGCAGTTCTATATGATCATATAGATTAACTGTAGCAATTCTCTTTCATCTCTGTTTCCATCTTACACTGTCTTCTGGGCACAATCCAGAAATATATCTCGGTGTGGCCTATGAACCGCTAATCTGGAAAAAATATGATTTCAACATATAAACTGGAGTGAGACTTGAAGACAAGGAAGAGTCTAGGCCAATTGTTTTCAGCCATCTTTATTCTATGACCCTTTAATATAGTTCCTTACATTGTGGTGACTGAAACATAAAATTATTTTGCTGCTACTTCATAGGCATAATTTTGCTACAGTTATGGATTGTAATGTAAATATTTGATATGCAATTCTTGTGAAAGGGCTGTTTGACCCCCCAAAGGGGTCATGACCCATAGGTAGATAACCATTTGTCTCGGGTTCTGCATTCTGAGACCCATGGTGTTTGCATACCTCTTCCTATTTGAATGATTCAGCAAAGCATAGTAAGGAAGGCCCTCTAATCACAACTAGAATATGTTTAGAAACTGTAATACATATTGAGAGTATACATATACTGACCTGATTATTGAAAGCAAGGCCAATGGAAATTAAACTATTTTGTTGGCTAATAAACACTGATATGTTCCAGGCATCTGCAATATCAATAGGAAAATGAAAAGAGGTTGTCATTGTGAAGACTCAAATAAAGACCAGACAATTGAAAATGATTTAGCTTGCTTAATAGAAGAATGCTCTGGAAAGCCATTTAACTCCTTTAGTAAAAAGAAAGAAGGAAAGGGAGAGAGAGACGAGGGAGAGAGAGAGAGAGAGAGAGAGAGAGAGAAACAAAGGAAAGGAAGAAAAGAAATTTAATGAAAAAGGATCCAAATAGTAGACATACAAGAAGTTAATTAAAAAGTTTTTAATAGGAAAGCTGTGCAAAGAAATGTAAACTGAAAGGTGAATTAAATGACTATGTTTCTAAAGGGTTACAGTAAAGAAAATAAACAATGCCCGGGAAGCGGGGAAATGGAGGAAGTGTTACATAGTATGATATAGACAGATACAAAAAGAGTCATAAGTGCCAAATAAATTAACAGGTGTGTAAACCCAGTACTCAGAAGGCAAGGGAAAATGGTTAGCTCCAGGCCAATTAGGGCTAGAGAGTGAGGCCCTAATTTAAAATAAAACATACACACATGCACACATATATGTATATATATATTTAATTCCTTCTATTCCATACAAAGAAAGAAAAAAGTGATAATGGTGTATTCATTATGAAAAATGCAATTGTTGTTTCTTGAAAAGCCCTACAGTTCAACAATTGAGTTTTTGTTATTTACCTAACTAAACTGAAAGATGCATATCTATACAAATGTCTATATTCAGATAATTATAATTTCATTCATAATTACTCAGAACAAAAGAGGTATCCATAATGCCTTTCAATAGGTTGATGCATTAACAAACTATAGTATTGTCTATGCAAGGGATCATTATTAAGCAACAAAAAGAAATGAGCTGTCAATTCATTTAACAGTAAAAGGAATTCTGGGAGAAATAGAGACAGTAACATGAAAATGTGGAACCATTTCTAACTCTGTGAAACAGCCTTGCTAAAGGGCAGAGAGAATACTTTTGGCCTGACTGTCATCAAGCAAACAATGTTTGGTAATATATGGTGTCTAATGATGCTGTTTCCCGTGGTGGTTCAAATTTATCTTAATAAATGGTACATGTATATCAGAGTTAGACAAGTAAGTAAATGAATGACAGAAGGATGCCCTATTTCTCACCAACTGGGAGATTACAGCTAAGTAATTGGAGGAAAACCAAATATAATTTGTGTCAATGGATGAGGCATAGTGGCATGATGACCTCTTGTCTCCATAATAAACAAACACAGTGACATGTAGAAATATTTTTGATATAAACTTGTGTGTTAATTAATGTTCAAATAAATACTTATTTAGTTTGTCCACTGAAGTGATCCAAAAGTTGAAATATGAGTAGTCCTGAAAATACTCTAAGCATTAAGATTTTAGTTTTGCATTCTTTTATGTATGGTTAGTGCCCTTGATCCACCTTGTGCTTGTGAATGAAGATGTAAGTTCTCAGTTCCAACTCTAGTTCCATGCCCACCTAACTTCGGACATACTCCCCACCATGATGATCATGGATGCCTCCTCTGAAACCATATATCCACAATAAGCTCTCTTTTTAATAAATTGCCGTAGTCATGGTGTCTTGTAACAGAAACTGAAAATCAACTAGGACAGCTACTATTACCTGATAGCCCCTTGGAGAAATGACCAATTTTAAGATGAACTTAGAGCTCCTGAGAGCATCAGAGAGTATAAATGAAAGTACTCCCGTGAAACTTATGACAGTTTGAAAGCTGTGTCAAAGAGAAAGATGTGTCAACATGAAACACTCTGAGTGCCAGGAAATGATTCAATTTGAAAGGAATAAGTGAATGGATAAACAAATGAAAAGAGCAAAGGTTCCCTGAAGAAGTGCAACTATTCTATACTTTAACACAAAGCAAGGGAGTCTCAGCTATCTGTCCTTTTCCTTGGTTGTATACTACTTTTTTCAAAAGAAGATTGTGGGAAAGGGTAACTGCAGTGGAAAGGCGCTGAATAAATTCCAGTGGATAATCTTGACATACATAAATCGCCAACCCAGACACTGATATTCCCAGAGGTATGGAGTGCTGCCCTTGATATGACGCAATGAAAGTGACAATCTACTGTCAGAAAATTAGAATTCTTTTCTAATCATGACAATAATGTCAGACAAATTCTGATGGAGGGGCATCATTCAAAGTAGCTGACAGGGTTGTCCCTCAAAACTATAAAACCCATTAAAAATAAGAGAAGTAAGCAGAAAAATTGTTATGTATAAGAGGATCCCTTGGAAGCATGACAAGAAAATGTACTGCTATGTGTTGAGTAGAATCCCAAAGCAGAAAATGACATTAACTAAAATCTAAGAGAATTTGAATAAATGAACCGTAGTTGCCCTTAATGCAACCACAGCAAATTATTCATTGTAACAAGTACACATGCCAGCCCTAGATATGTGAACCAGGGATTTAAAATTCTTTGTACTACAGTCTCAACATTTAAAAAATATCCATCTAAAATATTTGCAATTCATATTTGTAAAGATCAAAGCCCCTGGAGGAAAATCAGGAAAGGTCACAGACAGAAAGTTTAGGGAAAAGAAATATAAATAGTTCTTTCTAAAAAAAAGTTTAGTCTCACACATTAAAATCTTATGTTTTCACTTTTCCAGCTAGCAAAAATAAATGTTTGATAAGTCTATAGAACTTGCAAAGTCTATCCAAAAATTCTTAGATTGCTTCCAAGAGATAATTCTTAGTTCTCTTCCCTCTCTTGAGCATGGGCTGTATACTTACTGAGGCTCTTTTAATTAAAAAAGTACTCATGCATTACAGATAGGAAGTTTTATCACCTAAATCATGAAGAGCTTGCTTTCTTGGATCATGTCTTGTGAGATAACCCTTTGCAGACTCCATATGATGGGAACTGAGGTAGATCCTACAGCATCATTAGGCAAGGTCCTCCCAAATGTGTGAGGCACAGCAACTGTGAGGGATACTGCTGAGGGAGGAAATGGTGGAGAATCTGAAAGACATGAAGGATGTCAAGATAGCCCTAATCTGAACTGAAATGAGAGACACCATGGTCTGTTGCATGAAAGTAGAATCTTTCTTGAGTTTTAAAATATTTTATAGTGTAAGCCAATGCTAGAACATACCCCAACATGGAGAGAGGAGTTGGGCACTCACTCCTACCCCTAGTACTAGAGCTACTGACAATTGTGTGATTCTGGCAGGAGAGTCGGTGTTTTCTAAGAGTTTAGTCTTTTGTAAGTCCACCAATGTTCAGTTGAAGACCACATACTCAAGAACAGTTAGGAACCCTACTGTGTCTTAAAAATTTGAAGGAAAACAAAGAGGAAACAGGTTATTCCTACAGAAATTACTTGCCCTTTGAAATTCCCTGTGATCACTAAATGGTAGCAGAAGGCAATTAAAGCACTGCAGAATTAGGGGACAATGAAGTGGTGATGCAAACATTTGTACCTAGGCAAGGTCATTTTATATCTTGGAAATTCTTATAAAACTTGCCTTAGTAAAATATCTATATTTTATTCATGATCTTTGTGGAAAAGTTGATTGATAATGTACTTTGTCACAGAAAATGAGGAATTGAAGCTACAACAAAATTTGTATAAAGATTGATGTTTCTTCTCTGCATCTTAGAATATATATTTATAAAATATCATCAAATTGATGCTTGAATGTTATCATATAGCACTGATGGTTATCTTCTGAATGCCAGCTAGTATTTCTCTTTTAAGAGTAATGAATACTTTCATTCTCAAATAACCTACAAGATATGAGGATGACTTGTCAATTACATGCTCAATAAACTGAATAACATCTTAACAAAAAGCATTCAAAATTATATAGAATGTTATCTCACTGATGTCCCTCTCTTTTTAGTACATTAAAAATTCTGTCATATAATTACATGACAAAAGTACTGAGTGTAAGTTCATTTATGGGTCTTTTATTCTGTTTCATTGGTTTATATATGTTTTGTTTTTTAAGAAATCAAGTGCCATGCTGCCCGCAATGCTATGTTTCTGTAGTATAATTTGACGTTGATAGTTTATTACCTCAGGCAGTGTTTTTTTTTCCTGCAATAAACTACTTTGGTTATCATATGACCAAACTATAGCATTTTTAGCATAATCCTAAAAGAATTGTTTTCTGCCACAGGAATATATGTACATTCGTGTTTGTTGCTGCATTATTCATGCTTAACAAGGAAGAAGACCAGCCTAGATGTCCATCCACACATGAATGGATAATGGAAATGCAGCATATGGGCACAATGGAGTCTTATTCAACTATGTTAAAAAGTTAAATTTGCAGGAAAATGGATCAACCTGGAAAGTATTATATTTAGTGAGGAATTAATAATGCAGACTCAGAAAGACAAAAATCACATGCCTGAATCTTAGCTAGTAACGTTGTATATTTTTATATAGGTGAGGTAGTACGGCTATAGACCATGAGCATCAAATGGAGAGCATAAGTGAGGAGAAACGGGTGTTGAGGAAGGGTGGACACAAACGACAGGGGATGGGAAAGAATGTTGCTAGAGGTGGAGTGGGAGGTAAGGGGAATGTGAACGGAAAGAGGGGTGAGCGTCAGACACTTCGGTTTGAAATATCAAAAGGAACTGAATAACATGTATATGTTATTTAAAAGTTTAATATTAAATAAAGATCTTCTCTATAGGTTTCTGCCTACTCTATAACCACCGAATATCTTCAGTCATTTTCCTAAGTCAGACACTAAAAAGAGAACAAGTAAATGAATGGTCTACCAAATACACAATCACAAAGTAATTTTCCTAACAGAGTACAATGTTTTCCTTTCTTTTCCTTACTAATATCCTTTACAGGGCAGGTGTATCAGATCAGCCCTGTTGGAAGTGCTTGTTTCCCTGAGTATTAAATTGAAAATCCATTCATAGAGATTTAGCTCAGCTTAACTACAGGAGGAACTGGCTGAGATGCTTTACGGTGGTGTCTGAGAAAGGTTCATAGTGCCATCAACAATTACAACATACTTCTATTTTACTTTTGGTTTTAACAATATGCTTTCTACTGGTGTGGATGTTGATATTTCTCCACTCGTGGATTTAAAACAACTATCAGAAAGTTTTCCCAAGGTTGTAAAACCTTACATCTATTCTCCAATTATAGGTGCTGAATTTTAGATCAATCTAATGCTAACCGAAAAAAATTATAGTATAGGCAGATTTCAAATTATAATAATTACAGGAAGCATAGATAGATGCTAAAGAGATTTTTCTAAAAAGTGAGTTATCCAGGGAAAAATGCTTTCACTTGAATTTTTCAACTGCTTACAATGCAAAATACTTAGTTTACTATTTATTTATTTATTTATCTATTTATTTATTTATTTATTTATTAAGTGTATGAGTGTTTTACTTGTAAGCATATCTGTGCATTGTATGTGTGTGTAGTCCCCTTAGAGGCTAGCAAGGAGCATAGGATCCTTGGAACTAGAGTTACAGATAGTTATAAATGGCCATGTAGGTCCTTGGCATTGAACCCAGGTCATCTGCAAGGATAGTCAGTGCTCTTAACCACTGAGCCATCTTTCCAGCCCAGCTATCTATTACAGCTGACAGAGACATATGCAATGACACATAAAACAAACAAGAAAGATGGATGTAATATGAAAATGAATTGAAAAAGTTGTTCATGGGTAGGATAATTTTATAACTGGTAGAAAATAATCACTTCAAAGCAAGATAATTGGGTCAATCTTGAACACATGACACAACAATCACTTGTATATTGCTGTCTCTGCACCATTTCCCACCTGTGACTGTGGTGGCAAATTTTGGGTAAATTTAATCATCTAACAGTCTTGATTTTGAAGATCAGTGTTAGCATCCAGTTATAGAAAAAATTATCAAATCATACTGAAAACAAGTGAATTTTAATAGTAGTAATAGCTAATGCTTACTCTGGGCCAGGCTTATTATAAATATTACCTATGTTAATTCATTCACTCTTCAGAACAGCCAACTGAAAATATACTATTACTGTCTATATTTTACAGATGAAAAATGTCACTGTTAACTATAATTTTTCTGGATGTGTCTTTAGAATGTTCAGCATATTGTGTATGTTCATATTGGATATAGATGGTTAGCAGGAAAAAGATTCTGCTAATTATAGCAACTAGATATGAATCAGTATCTTTAAGATGTATATTTCAAAAGATGTGACTACTTACTTATTGAGCACCTGGTATATGAAGTCTGAGCATCAGATAAAGTATGGGATTTCCTGAAGAATTTAAAGTGAGATTTCCTGCAAAGGTAGAGTTTTTAGAATGAAAAAAAATCAAAAAGGAATTCATGGAGAACATAATAGTTAATTTCCATTCTTATAAGTAGTGTATAGAATTCCCCATTTTTCCACATTAGTGGCAGGTTTTCAGGTTTTATTGTGTTATTTATGATAACCTAGAATGGTTACCATACCCAGTTAGAATACTGGGTAAGATCCTATTCTATTGTGATTTGATTTCCAATTCCTCAAAGATTAGTTATTTTGTTGTAGCACCATTCACAATAGCTGAGACATATAATTTTCTAAACTAACTAAAAACTGATAAAAAGGAGCAAAAAAATGAGACACATACACAGTAGCATACTGTAACAACACACTCACTGAGCTTCTGTCATTTCTGGCCATATTTTAAAACAGCTGATTTTATGCTAAATGGAATAACCATAAACAGAAAGGTAAATACCACATGATGTCGTGTTATCTGAACAAGTTGACCTCACAGAAACAAAACGAAAAATAGTTACCAGAGGCTGAAGAGACTCTAGGGAGACTATCAGGAGAATTTAGCCAATAAATGCAAAGATATCAGTCAGATAGAATGAATAATTCCTATGTACTCGTGGAAAGCAGATGACAGTAATTGACAAGCTGGTCCCCGGTATTAAAATTATACAGAACAGAAGATTTTTTTTATGTGAACTCACAAATGCTTGTGAGGTTGTGGATACGTGTGGGAACATCACTGTACCTCATTTCCATGTAAGATTATTGTGTTTGCCTTAAAAACAAAACAGAACTAAAAGAGATAACAGCTTACTTTTATTGAGACCCTATTCTAGAGAAGGTGTTGCTATTGCATTATAATGATGCTATTCATGTACTCACAGAAGGACGTGTGAGGGGGGATGAAGCCTCTGAAGTCATGGCCAGTTCATAACAGAGCAAGGACAGCTGTTTCAACTTCCCGACTGGAGCCAAGTCATGAAGATGTCAGTAAATAGGTACACACTGACAAGAAAGGCCCAGTACAGAGCTTCCTTGTGCTGTGGTTTTCTACTCAATGGTCCTCCCTGTGCAATTTTGTTGGAGGGAATCAGAAGGTAAATGTCTCAAGGGGACCCCAAATTTATTTGCATGTTCTCTGCATGTGAAGCTTGGTTCTTTAGCTGGACCAAGGGTTACCTTGAAACAAGTATTTTTGTGAATGTGTGTGTGTGTGTGTGTGTGTATGTGTGTGTGTGCATGAATGGAAGCAGAGAGCTCTGGTCCAGCTTGTTCTCTAGCTAAGAATGTTCCTTTCCACTCATGACAGGGGCAGGCAAAGCAGGAAGTGGGCAATCAGTTTCCCGCTCTCTATTACCTGTTAGGTGGTTATAGTGGCCCAGGTCTGCAAGCTCATTGTCACTTTCCTTCGCACATGACATTTATTTCTTCAAGTAAAATCACTTCTTCATGTAACTGCACTTTTCAGTGTTCATTTTTAATGTCAATAGTCCAGAAAATGTTCTTTGATTCTCAAAGATTACTTAAAATGCTCTTTGTTTCTCTAACTTCCAGTTTTGTATTTACTCCACAAAAGTCAGATTCTTTCATCAAAAGTACAATTTTGAGATAGTTATCACTTAATTTCTTGTCTTTCTCCTTCATAGCAGTCAAGGTTGAAATATTTGGCTTTCAAAATGCATACTAATTTTAAAGACCATTTGACCTTGTTTTATTCCATTTTAATGTCTAAGTACTTTTAGATATACAGCTTTTTAAAATGTATTCTTATCTAAAAGACTAATTGACCTTGTTTCATTCCATTTCCATTTCTAAGTAATGAATTCACAGATAGAGTATAATTTTTAGTAATTTATTTGATCCTGTATTTCAAAAAGTTTTTTTCACTGCACAGTAGCAGCTCATTGATTGCCAAGGCAATTAATTACACACGAGCTTCAACACCCTGTTGTGTTTCAAGATTCTTCTCGAAACTCTTTAGAAAGAAACAACTATGTTTATTATATCAGGCTAAAATCTCTGTATTTGCTATGTGTCTATACCTGATACCCATCACCAACTTATCTCTCTCTCATCTATCACTTCTCATTTGTATATAGAATGCTCTGAGCAGGTCATGCTCATATAGTAAGGGAACAGAGAATAGACACACACACACATGCACACACACACACACCTTTACAATATAAAAGGTGAGGTGAAAATAAAATATGAAGAAATAATTTTAAAAATTATGACATTATGATACAAAGAATCTCAAAAAGATACTGTCATTTTCTGTTGGTCCACTGCTGGGAATGTGGCCAAGGGTGGTGTAGCTGACTCTCGAGGTAGACTGGTTCTCATCTTTCTGAGGAAGCACCTCACTATTTTCCACAGTGACTACACAAGTTCTCTTTCCTTTTTAAAAATAAAAATGTTTATATGTTTTAGCTTTGCATTTTCTCTCTCTATGTCTTACCCTCCAGATTCTTTGCATATATATTTTGACATCTGGGTTTGATGGAATTTCTAAGCATAAGAATGGTGGGTGTCTCTGTCTTTATCTGGTTCTAGTATCTGTTTTGGGGCTAGTCTTCCTTCTGTTTTGTTGTTTTGTCAGATTCTGCTGTGTTAGTTTTGGCTATATTATATTATATTTGTTATATTGTATTATTTTCCCTTAGAATCCTGCTTATTTTCTAATGATAGACAGAAAGGGAATGGATCCATATTGGATGGGAGGTGGGGAGGAGAGAGGAATAGAAGGAAGGGAAACTGTAATCAGAATAAAGCCTATTAAAAAATCAAAAATATATATAATAATAATAACAATAACAACAACAAAATATTGGCCAAGCAAACATGGTCATCCAGTAGAGGGAGATTTTAAGACAGGGAGAGGAATTTGCATTTTATCCCATAAGAAAAACCCAAGGAAGTTTCTGCACAGAGAGAAACAAAATGAAAACAGTAATTTAGAAATGTTTATCTGATGGAGACCACATTAATCCAGAAGTTATTACAGTAATTCAGCACTGGAGTATAAGCCTGAACAGTGGCTGATGTAAGAGGAATAAAGAACAAATGCTGGGGGATTTCAAAATAAGAATTTGGGAATTATTAAATTGCAGACTGTTAATCAGATAGAGTAAAGAAAGAAACACCTGTGACTACTTCAAGGACTACACTCAAGGGAAGGAATGCAGAGGTGATGCAGAGGGTCACACACTTGCTTGTGCTCTTTCTGAGGCAGTCATGACACTACAAATCTACCATTCTTCTTTTTATAGATCTGTGAAAGTGTGCATTCCTGTTAGTACATTGAACTAAATTCACTTTAAACAATTTTTATGTAAATATTATTTGAGCATTGAAAAATAAATTTCTTATTAATTTTATCTACAAACCTGAAAAAAAACTTTGTAACATTCATTAAATAGCTTTCTTTAAGAAAATTGTTAGTATTACCACTTGTAAAATTTTAATAATTAAATTAGAAGAGAAATGTTTTTCATAAAAATAGTATAAAAGAGAGTCCAGAGATTTAGACATAAATTTATTTGGGGAAAATTGTACAAAGAATTTTCTCACCCCAAAGTTAAGATAATTCTGTAGTTTGACTTTATTGATAGAGATAGAATTTAAGCTGGCATTTTCAAAATTAAATTCATTTAAATAATGAGATTTTTTCTAATTGTCTTTTTTAACTAATTATAATGTAAAATTTAGCTTACCCAGTAAAATATTTCACTGAACTTTCCTCAATTAAAGGAATGCTCTTTGCATAGAGTAAACCATAGTAAATCCAATGGCTCTTATAATTTCATGTGCATTTAAGTGTGTCCATGTGAACTCAGAGGGTACCCGTCTTTCTTGTCTGCTAGAATGCATAGAAAGAGGAAGAAAGACTGTAAGTAAAGCATTTCAGAACACAGACTCTCCCTAAATTGAGATAGCCTCTCCTTGAATTTGTACAGAAGCACTTTCATTGTACAAGAAATATGGCGAAAACTCCTATAGTTACAACTGAAGACTTTCTGAATATCTAACTTCTTAGCATTTTCTACATGTTGAAGTATAATTTAATAAAGGAAATCATCATGAATCAAAATGTATTTCTTTCTTCAATGCCTTGAAGTTCTTGTCACATAGATCTTTCACTTCCTT
>LOJH01021882.1:1524-20115 GCA_001685095.1 Ellobius talpinus
TAATTACAATGCTGCTTGGTCTATTAGCTCAGGCTTTTTATTAACTAACTCTTGTACCTTAAATTAACCCATTCCTATTAATATATATTTTACCACAAGACTCATGCTTTGTTACCTCTTGCTTCTTGAGCTGCTACATAGTCTCTGCCTCCTTCAACAGCTACATGGCTTCTGCCTGACTCTGTCTACTCTCTCTCTAAATATATATGTGCATCTGTTTTGATTTCCCACCTGGCTTTACTCTGCTAAGCCATTGGCTGGAACAGCTTTATTCATTATCCAATAAAAGCAACACATGTATAGAAGAACATCCCACATCACTCCCTAAACAAGATGCATATTTGAAAGTAACCCTTGAATTCCTTTTTTCACTATTTCATTCAATGAAGGACAGCCAATCAGCACCAATTTCAAACAAATCCATATAAAAAAGCCTTAAAAGTAGAGGGAAAAAAATTAATTTTTCAGGCAGCTAATATAAGAATCTCACCCTGTTCATGAAAGTGTTGACAAAGACAGAAAGGGAGAAGGAAAAGGGGAAGGAAAGCAGAAATAGCAGTAAATGTGGATGCTTGCTGTCTTAGGGTTTCTATTGCTATGAAGAAACACCATGACCATGGCAACTCTTACAAAGGAAAACATTTCAATGTAGTGGCTCACTTACAGCTCAGAGGTTTAGTCCATTATCATCATGCAGGAAGCAAAGCAGCATGCAGGCAGACATGGTGCTAGAGAAGGAGCTGAGAGGTCTTACATCTTGACTCACAGGCAACAGGAAATAGTGTGAACACTGAATATGGCTTGAGCATACATGAGACCTCAAAACCTGCTTCCACAGTGACATACTTCCTCCAACAAGGCCATACTAACTCCAACAAAGCCACACCTCTAAAATTGCCACTCCCTTTGGGGGTCATTTTCTTTCAAACCACTACATTCTACTCCCTGACCCCTCAGAGGCTTGTAGTCCTATCATAATGCAAAAGTGCGTTCACTCCAACTTCAAAAGTCCCCCATAGTCTCTAACAGTTTCAAACTTATTTAAATATCTAAAGTTCAAATTCTCTTCTGATATTCATGCAGTCCCTTAACTGAAGCAGATCACATACTTCCAACATGTAATGGCACAAGATATACATTACCATTTCAAAATGTAGGGAAGGGAGCACAGTGAGGAAATACTGGACCAAAGCAAGAATGAAAACCATTTGGGAAAACTCCAAACTCTGCATCTTCATATATGATGTCAAAATGTTCCTTGACTCTTCAAGTCCTTTCAGTTTTGTTGACTGCAACACACTTCTTTCTCTAGGGCTGGCAGCTTTCCTCAGTAGGTATCCCATCACTCTGAGGTCTCCAACATTTAATTGGGGAAGCTTGCTTATAGTTCAGAGGTTTAGTCCATTATCATCATGGCAGGAAGCAAGGCAGCATGCAGGCAGACATGGTGCTAGAGAAGGAGCTGAGAGTTCTTACATCTTGACTCACAGGTAACGGGAAGTGGTCTGAACACTGAGTGTGGCTTGAGCATATATGAGACCTCAAAGCCTGCTTCCACAGTGACACACTTCCTCCAACAAGGCCATGCCTACTTCAACAAAGCCACATCTCCTAATAGTACCACTCCCTTTGGGGGCCATTTTCTTTCAAACCATCACATCTGCACTCACTCCAGTCCTGAGATCTGTGAGGGTAAATGAGTTGCCTAGAAAACAGGAGGATATGGCTGGTATCTGAACTTAGGACGAACACACTCCTGAAAGCACTAAAAGAGGAATGACAGTTCCCAAAGCACTACAAGGGTATATCTTCAGAGACGCCCACTGCTTGTGGCCAGGAGAAAGGGGGTGAAGGCTGAGAGCCTCTTTCCTGTTTAGTTCATCAGTACCCTGTCCCTGAACTGTCAGTGTCTCCATTCCCTGCAACATGGCCCCTTGTTCTTCATGTTTGGTCAACCCTGACTTGACCAGATTCTGTCCTTTATTGTAGTCTCTCAAAGGGAGCATGGTGTGGCACCAGCCACAGCAGTAGAAGGAGCTAAAGCTTTGGAGTGAGGAGATCTCTGGGTCATGGTGGATCTTCACCATGTCACTCTGATTAGGAAGCCATTGCCATTTTCTCTTTGCCCAATATGCTTTATATGCCTGTCCTCACACACTTGCCGTCATTCCCATGCTCACAGCACACAGCTGCACAGTCACAAGAGCTCACAAACTCCTCCTATATACACTTCTGCACAAACTTGCTTGTACAAATCTACACATTCATTCTCCACGCTTAGAATCTCATGGGTGCCTAACACCCATGGCCATAGGAGGCATCAAGGGAGATTGTATTCATAACACTCTGGGAGGAGGAGTACTAATACTAAAGAGAACGCCAATCTCTCTAGGAGGTAGAGATGGAGAGGGGGTGTGCATTGCTGTGTGTAAGTATAAAAGTAGAGGAAAGGTCCTCTGTTGGAGTATATCATCTGTGTGTCTCAAGCTGCTGCTTTTAAGTTGCTTCCTGGGATCTCTGTCCATCACGAGAGCCTCAACAATCATCATGCTATCATAGCACCTTAAAGTGCTTCACGAAAGTGCTCAGGAGTGTTCCACATCATCCCTGTGCCCTAGACCTGCTTACAGACTGTCAGTGACTACGATCCCCTACATTCACTCATGGTGTTCATGACACATCTAGGAGAGGTAGTTAACTTCAAACCAGGGTTGTCACAGATAAATGATGGCCACAAACCCTTCCTGAACCTAAACCAGATGCAACTTTCTCTGGCCAGCAGAGGGCAGCAGAAATGATACCAGGTCTAGACACTCAAGAACTTGACAGGATCTTATTTTACTCTTTGTGGGTGGGCTCTTTCTGTATAAGGTGGCCCATTCTGTGGAAGAGACCATGTGCACAGGAAAAGACGCTTGGCCAGAATTTAGGGTTCCTGTCACTACAAAAGAAGTACTGCTGTGTGACTTATGCCTTTTAGTGTCTGAGTCAGCCCAGCTCCTGGCACACACAAACACGCAAGTGAGCCAGGTCCTCATAACCTGGAGCAGACGGAAACATCCTTTCTTTGCCCTGCCCAGATTGCACAATCCTGGTATTAAGGGTGGTTTGTTACATGGCTTGACAGCTGATACGAAATGCCTAACAGAACCAATGAATGTCTTTAACTGATTCATTGTCCTGTGTTCTATGGCACATAGTACTGTGGTACTCGGTATCTTAAGCGCCTTATAAATAGAGCACACATTTTAGAAGTTTACACATGTACCTATGAATATCCCCTCTGAAATCTCCTCTACAGAACATGACTAAGTGCCCTTATTCTTAGCTACTGAATAACCCAAGTCTATAACCCAAACGACGTGTTCCTTCAAATGTATTTTGCCCTTATCTGTAAAGCTATTCCTTAGCCCTCTGCAGCCTCATGACTTTATGTATTCCTAACACATAGATTAATGGAGCATTCTGGACAAAGGCAACTCTAAAGCAAACAAGCAGCGACACTTCCCATCCTCAGAAGCCAGGGTCTTCCTAATGTTTTTCTGCAGAGTCCAGGTACTGCTTTGATCGAGAACCATGCAGAAGCTTGCACTTCTGTCTATAATTCTGCTTTGCCAGCTATGAAATGGGAATGTGTTTTGGATTTTTCTGGTCTCTTTGTTGATAACTCAATCCTGGATTTCAGCAGAAAAAAAAGTTCACCAAAATTGAGGTCTTTCCTCCATCACTTGTCTACGGAAACAGTAAAAAGGATAACTCCCACAAAAATATACTGGAAGGAGAAGCAGAGTTACAGTGGATATCAAAGCCAGGGACTGGGAGAAGAATACCTTTTTATCAGGACAAAACCAAAATGCTCTGTCATAACATTTGAAAATTCCCTCATTGTTTTGGTCCTCGGCATCCTACAGAAGCTTCTCCTGGTGAGAGTCTAACTCTTAATCCCGGCCCATGGACTGGATCGAGCCTGACTTGTCAGGAGCCAGATCACACCATTGCACAGACAATCAGCATCACTCTTTATGTAAAAGCCATCCACTGGCACACACGTGTAGTCACTGGATGGCCAGTAGGGACTTCCCTGCCCACCCTTCCCATCTGCCCACATCAGCAGCCTGCTGAAGGAGGAGTGGAAGGCAGGTGGTGGGGGAGAATGGGCTTTGCTGTAAGTCGGTCTGAGCTGCCTTCTGGTCCTCTCTCTAACACCGTGTGATCTCAGAGCAGGTGTTTCATGTCTCCAAACTTCAAGTTTCTAATCTATAAAAGAAATGTAGTAGCACACTCCAACTGTTGTGAAACAGAGGCAGCCATCTTTTGTCACTGCTGTCAACACTCCTCAGATGTGTGGCCACGGAGCTACAGAACAAAAGAAGAGCCTGGTGACAGACCAACATCTTCTTCCTCTTCTCCTTAGTCAAAGATTCCCCTGCTGTAGGGCAAGGTGTGTAACACAGTGAGCGAAAACTCACCTCACGCATCTAAAGTCACGGATTCCAAACCAAGGAGGGATGTTTGCCATTGTTGGTAGGCTTCAAAACACTATATCTTCCAGCCACACCTAACTACTCACAAAGGCCAGTCACATAACAAAGTTCAAAGAAATGAATATAAAGCCAAGTATGATGCAAAACCTCTGGGAAGATGCCTGCCTTTCTGTCTTTTCCTCATTTCTGCTTGCTGGGATGTGAACAGAAAGGGTGGAGCCTAAGAAGCCACCTCCAACCAGGGGGCAGCAGAACCACACAGAAGCAGCAGCTTGAGTGGCTGACAATCCAAGTTTCCTCTAGTATAAAACACACAAACTTAATAGTTTTAAACCACAGTTAAATGAAGCTTTTCTGTTATCTATGGCTGAATTTAATCTTTATTAGTACTGCAAGGTAATACGCTTTGTGGTTTAATTAGCTCTCAATATATGTTCTATAATGTGTTTTTCAAGATTATTTTTTCCTAATTCATGCTTTGCTAGAGCTTGTGGGTCTCACTGCTCATGGGACATGCCAAGAATCACAATGGCGTTTGGATTGAAAAGCTAAGTGGAAAGGGAGAGATACAACTTTAAGCAATTGACCAGATCATACCACATTTGTTCATTCACAAATAAGAAAGAATGTCTGATGTGTTCCAAAGTTTGCTGCGTGTTTGGGGCTGTAGACTTTGGGCAGGGGTATCTCATATGATCTTCTCAACAAATTTATGATTTACTACTCTCAGCCTTCCTAAACTTTGAGTAAGAAAGTCAAGGCTCTTAGACACCCTGCTAGCTCCTTCCAAGACACAGCACTGACTGACTGAACTGCTCAGTCAGGTCCTGACAGCACCACACTGCTGTTGTCCAACCTGCTTGAAAGCGTCCCCCTGGTCCTGCAGTGTAAACAGGGGGCACAGTCTTTCTGAGTGCCAGGTTCCAAGCCTGAACACAGGCTGCTTTGCCCTCAAAGGAAGCTGTTTTGCTGGTGGCCTCTTGCTGTCATTGCTCACAAATGACCTCTCTAGCCCAAGCCAAGATTGTATTAATATTGGATCACACTTGATTTATGACATCTCATTTCAAACAGCATTGATCCTTCCAGCTTCTGAACATGGTACTGATTCCTGAGATGAGCTGGATTCATGTATTTAGGCCCTCTATCTTATTTAAAGACCTGATTGCAGGCTCAGGAATGAAGCCCACGAATTTATCACCTATTTAATTTGGACTTTTACTTGTCTCCATTTCAGTTTCTTGGACCCTTGGTGAGATGCCAAAGTCCAATATCTAACTCAAGGTTTCTTGAATCTCATTTTTTAAAATTCTAAATACATAAAAATATCAGATAAAGGATTTATCCAAGATGATTTGGTGGTAGGTAACATTGATGGCTGCATAGATTTTCATCCCAGAATAAAGTAAATTATCCGAAAATATAGACCCTCAAAACACACTACAAATAAATAAAACACCCAAGTGAGCACATTCCCTTGCACTGAACTCACAGCACAGACTGCGTATGTTGATGGTTCCTGAAGCAGCTAATGAGTGAAGGCTCTCGACGACTCTGACCGAGCAGTTAGAACACTGTGGTGGGAATGCATGAGCTGAGCTTCCTAGGGAAGTCTACGCTTCCCCAGGAAGTGTAGATTGCTGTATCTCATCAACAGGCATAGTAATATAGACTGCTATATCTCATCAACAGTGGTCACAGGCATCTTCCCTTGCAATAAAAGGGAATTTCAGCCAGCGTAGTGGCTGGGCTTTGCAGCTCCCCTTGAAAAATGAGCAATTGTGAGCCTTGTGTTGCTGTCCAGCCGTATTAACACCCACTCTGTGCTGCAGTTCCAAAGCTGGCAAGCTGTGCAAGAGGCAATTTTAGAAGAGAATGTGTGGGCTGCTCTAGATATCTATATTTACAAGCCTAGGGTGAGGAACATGATTCCCATAGCCCAGCCTCCCCAAAGCTTCTGAGGCTCACTCTGTCCATGAGGTCCCTCCATTCATCACCTTGCCAAAGAGTAAGACCATTAACATAATGAGTAAGACACTGTCCTGGTTTCAGCTTGTAAGCTAGGCAAAAGCATTGCCTTCAGAAAGCCTGCACTCTAGTGTGAGGATACAAACAGAAGTAATAATAATCACCTGTATAGATGTTATGTCTATGGCAGTCATGTCCCTAGGGCACTTATCATACAGTATGAGCAAAAGGCTTTTGCTCAAAGACCAGTGAATGAAGGGCTTCCTTAACCAACAAGATATAACTCACCTCTGCAAAACAGGATCGAAAGTGACCCTCANCTGGTATTGCTGTACAATTGGCATTCAGTATCCATGGGTTCTGCTGCACCCATGGATTAAACCAACAATAAATCAAAAAATATTTAGCGGAAAAAAATTGCCTTGTATCCTTCATGCCCTGTCCATCATTATGTTCTGCCTCACAAAGTGCCTAGAATCAACAGAACCAAATTACTATGGATAGAACCTCTGGTAACATCAGCCAAATGATTCCTTCTCTCTAAGTTGTTCTCTTGGGTATTTTGGTCATATCTACAGAGAACTGAGTACAGTGGAGTGTTTCTCTGAGCCACAGACCTACAGGTGAATCTGGTACCCAAAGGATGAAGAGAGAAGAAAGAAGCAGAAAAGTGTAGCTGGGCAGTACAAAGACACCCAGCATCTCTCCCAGCACCTGGGAGAGTTAAATTAGCTTAGAAAACAGCCTGGATTGAAGATGTTGTGTGTGTGTGTGTGTGTGTGTGTGCGAGCACATGCTCAGAGGAGGTGTGATTGTAGGTCTAATCATCTACCACAGTGAGAGGGGAGCAGCCTTACCTCTTTTAGGAATCACCCCACTAGGAGGTGCAGCTGAGCAGCTCAGTCCCTCTGAACCACAACTCAGGCTGGATCAAGTGATATCAGCTACATCAGACAAGGCTGAATAGAGGGGCAACCATCCTGCCTACTCAGAGAATCTACTGGGATCTCCTGGGAGACCAAGAGAAAACCCCTGCTCCTATCTGCTGACCTGAGAGCCTGCATTAAAGAGACTTTTCATGAGGAGGTCAGCAAGATAACAGTCACACTGATGCCACACAAGACTGGGAGTGGAGTTTTGAAGCCTCCTGAGAAAACTACTGGGTTGTGCTTCCTTTCTCTGGAGGGCCAGGATCACAGTCTCAGCATTGACAGGTGGGAGAGTCGGGCATGACAAACTCACTTAGATTATGAACCACCCACAGGTTCTTTGTGGCAACCTCAGGTTGTGGGCACTAGAACTGCTCATACCACAGTTACACGTGCACAATGCTGTACATCACTGTTACAGATGTTGTCAACTTCTGGTACCACTTACACTGTTGCTTGTTTAAGACTTTACAACAACTTGTATTTTCACTTAGCTCCATTCTAACCAATAATATATTTGTTGTGCCGATCATATTTTATCATGTAACTTACTATTTACATTAAAATAAATACCTATTTGTGCATGCTACTTAAAATGTTTTGCAGGGCAGGTGAGATAGCACAGTGTATAAATAGGAGTCACCAAGACTAATGACCTGAGTTCAATCCCCAGGACCCACAGGATGGAAGGAAGAGAAGGCACTGCTGTTAGTTGTTCTCTGACCTCCACATGCATGCAGTGGACTGCACACATGCACACACAAAAATAAATACATACATCAATAGATATATAAAACTGTAGAGGAAAGTTTCTGTCCCACCCAGCCCCATAGCCCAAAGAAACACACAGAGGATTATATTAATTATAAACTGCTTGGCCTATTAGCTCAGGTTTATTATCTAACTCTTACAACTTACATTAACCCAGAATTCTTGTCTATATTTATCCACGTGGCTTAGCACCTTTTATCAGTGAGGCATTCCATTCTCATCTTTCTTCCTCTGTATTTGGCGGGTGAGTACAGACTGAGCCTTTCCTCTTCCCAGAATTCTCCTATTCTGGTCACCCAGCCTATACTTTTTGCCTGGCTACTGGCCAATCAACATTTTATTAAACCAATATAAGTGGAAAATTTTACAGGGTACAAGCATAAAGCACATAAGATAAATAATTTTAATAATTTTTAAAGTTTATTTTTATCAATATAGGTGTTCTGTCTGCGTGTATGTCTGTGCACCACATGTATGCAGTGCCCTCAAAGGCCAGAAGATAGCATCAGGTTCTAGGAACTGGAGTTAGTGGTGGATGTTAACTAGCTTTTGAGCACTTAACCAACTAAGAGGTCTTCTATTACAGTAAATCCTCTTTCAGTGGCCATAATGCAGGTCTTTAATCCCAGCACTTGGGAGGCAGAGGGAGGCAGAGTTCAAGGCCAGACTGGTCTACAAAGTGAGTTCCAAAACAGCCAGGGCTACACAGAGAAACTTTGTCTTGAAAAACCAAGTCCTCTTAATCACTGGGCCATCTCTTCTGCCCGTTTTTTAAAAGGTGTTTAAGGAACAGATTTGTTCTTTACTTATTGAGACATGGTCTCATGTAGGCAAACTGGTTTTGAACTCCTGATCCTCCTGCCTCTACCTCTCAAGTGCCAGAATTTCAGACACTCACCATCATATCCATCTCCTATAATAAAAACAAAGGATTCAATCTTGATCTGTTTACAATCATCTCCCATGCCACTGCTCTGTGCAACAGACTTGGGGAAATAGAAGCACGCCGAGTGTGGAAGGCCCTTTCATGTCTAGTCACTGTGAATGATTTGCAGAGCTCTCCAGGAAAATGCCAAGAGACCAAGATGGATTCTGAGAGCTGACATACACTCCTGCTGCTGAAGATACTCTGCTCTGTTTTAAACCTCCTCCTTCAAACAAATGTGCACCACTAGAGACATTTGGAAATATCAAGAACATAAAAGGAAGCTGCTAGTGCCTCCCATTTCCCTCTGGAACAGCAACCTTCCAAGTGATGTAAACTTGTACAGAATTAGAGTTGCAGCTTCCGTGCTATCCAAACAGATAAAGGGGGGAGAATAATTAAGGCAGTTACAACATGTAAACAGCTTAGGAAAATCAAAGCACATGATTGCATTTAGTGCAATAAAAATGATACTGTAGAAAAACAGGAACCAAATCCTCTCACCTCTGCTACCTACTGGCTTTCCTGGGAACTTTCAGCTAAACCGAACTAAATTCTATGCCGATGGATTTTTGACTAGGCCCATGATTCTAAAACTAACATTTTTGGACAAGCATCATTACCTACTAAAAGCTCTAACAAACACAAAGCATGTAGTAGCATGCAACAAGATTTTTTTTTTAAATTGTGTCAATGGCTTGTTTTCTTACCTGTGCTTCTCCACCTAGAGGGTGTTTAAACTGTCTGGTACTGAATAAGGATCCTTTCTATTGTTGAAACCTCAACAGCAGAGCTTCCCAGCCCAGCAAGCCTTCCTTGATCTCTCCAGGAAGAATAATTATTGTGGATTTTCTCTCTTCTGTAAACTCTAAGATCTTCTATATTCATTCTTTCCTGCATCCTTCCTCCTGTATCTGTTTCAGTCTGGGTACCTTGCCAAGGAGTTCCTATAGTGGTAAACTGTTTGTATAACACCACCAAACTGAAAAACACCACCTAAAGATTGGCTTTGGACTACAAGTGGCTAAGAACAATTTCAAGGTGGCTAGTTGAGATGACCCGGTCTAACGGACTACTCTAGCCAGGACTTGAGACAAGCCCTGCACTTTCCCATTATGCAGAGACAATAAATGATACAGCTACCTCTTCCTGGACTTGAAAATTAACCCAGATTTTTCTTTTCAGGATCCCTGAAAGACACCATTACCCCCAGACAGCAGAAAGTAAATTTAAGAATATGATGCCCATATTCCCAAGAGGTGGAGTGGGTGGATTTGGTCATTCAATGGGTTATGGATATTTATCATTGTTTAGGGGGATTGGTTACAACATGTTATTGGCAATGGTCAGGAAAAAAGCTAAATAAAGGAAATTAGATTCAAGGTTCTTGTTTTGAAAACAGAAAAGAGGAATATAAATATGATAGGATAAAAGGGTAGATTATTGAATCTATCTGAAAAGAAAAAAGGGAGGATAATGATATGATAAGATTAAAAGGTAGATTATTGAATCTACTTTTAAAAAGAAACTACTAGTTTTAAATGTTTTACATTTGATTGGACTATCGTATACTGTATACAAATTTTGTATATTGAGACAAATTTGAGATTCATTTCATTAAAACATATGTTTCTAATTTTGTTCAAGGTATTTTACCTATTCAGCTCATTCAACAATGCAATGCAAATTTCTAGTCCTTAAAAGTTATTATTACCAACTGTTTAGCATAATAAGGAAATGCAGGTTAGTAATTAGTTACCTATTACAATAGAACTTATAGTCACATTAGGTTTGTTTTCAAGGTCAAACAGAGATATATTTTAAATAGACAGATAATCTTAAAACATTTCAGAAACTGAATACTCAGACATCAGAATATGGCATTTAAGATGCTTTAATAACATTGGTTCTTTTTTCTTTTTTGGCAATAAACATGTCTGCTCTTGGCAGTACCAATCTACTTCAGAGAAGATGATAAGCATCAAAGAAACTTCACATGGAGTTGGGGTTTTTGTGGCAAATGTAAGTTACTGGGCAAGAAAGTGCTCTTGCCACAACTGCTGACAGTATGCAGTCCTAATGGAACAAGTAGGACACAAAAGAAAGTAACTGCCAAACCTTGCCAGACAAGGTGGGACAGTCCTTCAAAAACCCTGCTAGAAAAGTCTATCAGATACTCTAGGCCTGTAGGCCAAAGATTGAGGCCCCAATGTTACAGAAGAACTTTGGGTGACTGTCCAGACAGCCAGCTGTTTCTGCCATTTTTCACAATTTTTGGAATTCACTTATTCACACTTCCTGCTTACTTGGGTAATATTTCCTCTTGGGTTTCTAGTTGAAGACTAGATAGTTATAGTTTTCCTTGTTTACCAGACACAGAAAGCAAGATACAATAAAAAGTAAATTAGGTACAAGACTTTGAACTCAACAAAATAGGATAGAGTATTTTCTCTGAATTTGTCAAATGCAAATGAACTAGACATTGTTGATGTATTTATTGCCTGTATATATTGTATATAGACATTGTACTTATTGTTTACAGTTTTTTCATATTAGTTATAGCCTTTCTTTTATTTTAGACAAAAAGGGGAAATAAAGTGGTATATTATTTGTGCTGAAATAAATAAACCTAGCCTGAGGTCAATGCAAAGCAGTCACACTAGTCAGCCATGCAGGTCAGGCAGTGGTGGCACACACCTTTAATCCCGGCAGCCACACTAGTTAGCCACAGTGGCGTGGCGGTCTTGGTGCACACCTTTAATCCCAGCACTAGGGGGGAATATAAAACAGGAGGAGACAGGTCTCACATTCAGCCTCATTCTGAGGATTTGTGGAAGTAGGATAGAGGTAGAGGTAACAGTCAGTGGTTGGCTGTTTTGATTTTCTGATCTTCAGGTTGAACCCCAATATCTGTCTCTGGTTTTCTTATTATTTTTTACAACACATTCCTGTCAAAGATATTTGATGAACTGATGAAATTTTATCATTTTCATCCCAACAATGTTTGGCATTTCAAGGTTTGATTGTAAATCAGATACAGTGGCACACAGCTATAATCTCAGAACTCAGGAGGTTAAGACAGAAGGATGGAGAACCCAGGCTGGACTACACTCCACAACCTATGCCAAGAAAAAAGAAGAGTGTGGGTAAGAGGAGGAAGGCAGGACTAGAGTGTGATTATCACTCATGATGTCTAGTGATGAGAAGAAAGAAGTAAAACAATGTAAAAAAATAAGAAGTTTTGTGGTGGCACATGCCTTGAATCCCAGCACCTGGGGTGACAGAGGCAAGCAGATCTCTGAGTTTAGTGCCAACCTGGTCTACAGAGAAAGTTCTAAGACAGACAGAGTTACACAGAGAAACCCTGTCTCAAAAAAAAACAGAAGATGAAGAAGAAGAGGAGAAGGAGGAAGAAGAGAAGGATGGTGGAATTAAAATAAAGGATGAATATTTGATTCAGAACAATAAAACAAAGAAAAATTATGCATCCCTCTTCACACAAAGAAATGTATGTTACATAAACATCACAACAGACAGAACAGACTTATCTCTAGCATACTGTTGGGGAGTCTAAAACACACCTCCTTGTTGTTCTTCTGGTAAAATGTAAGAATACTCACTGATCACGTTTCCTAAAAAGCTTAATATGGAAAATTATTATTTTAATACCCTTTCCCCATCCCTGCCACCTTCCAGTGATATTTGTGGATGCCTTTAAATATGTAAAGATATTCTATGCCCCATTTATCCTCCAGGAAATTTAACTGTTGTTTTCATGTACATTAATAATTTTGTGGTGTAATTTTTCCCAAAAGAATGTATCAAAAGAAATTGTGCATATATTTACATATGTAATTGCTAACAAGCCTCCCAAGAAGGAAATAGCCTCCACACAAATGGAAATAATATCACTTTAAATCAAAGCTTGATAACTACCAATATATTTATACAAAGGTATAGAAGAATACTAGGCTATAAATCAAAAGCAATTAGGAGCTATAAATGGCAATTTTGACAAGGGACTACTCATTTGATGGTTGTGTGACACATTGCAATTTTTGCTTTATCTCCCATTTCGTCTGCTCAGATATATGTAGTTTTCATATTTTGAAAATGACTTCAAGATACTGGGGAAAGTCCTGTCTCCTATCTCATACACCAAAGGGACAGAGTTCTCCTCTCCCAACTCCCTAGCTCCCTAGTACTGGCACTTCCCTTGGTGATGGGCAGTGACAAAGCAACAACAACAACAACAATATGGGGAGTAGAGTGTGGTAGCCGCAAACCTGTATTGCCAGCTTTCTGGAGGCTGGGGCAGAAGAAATTCAAGTCTAAAATCATCATCAACAAATTTAAGGCAAACATGCTGTGGGACAAATGGTCTTTTATCCAGTCACTTGTATTATTTTTAATAAAATGCTGATTGACCAGTAGCCAGGCAGGAAATATAGGCAGGGCAATGAGAACAGGAGAATTCTGGGAAGAGGATTCTGCAGTCTGCAGTCGTGATCCAGACACAGAGCAAGCAAGATGTGACTGCCTCGCCAAAAAAGGTATCAAGCCACATGGCTTGAATACATAGACAAGAAAAATGGGCCAATTTAAGATATAAGAATTAGTTAATAAAAAAAACTGAGCTAATGGGCCAATCAGTTTATAACTAATGTAGACCTCTGTGTATTTCTTNTCTGCAGTCTGCAGTCGTGATCCAGACACAGAGCAAGCAAGATGTGACTGCCTCGCCAAAAAAGGTATCAAGCCACATGGCTTGAATACATAGACAAGAAAAATGGGCCAATTTAAGATATAAGAATTAGTTAATAAAAAAAACTGAGCTAATGGGCCAATCAGTTTATAACTAATGTAGACCTCTGTGTATTTCTTTGGGGCTGAATGGCTGCAGGACCGGATGGGACAGAAAACTTCAGTCAACAGCCTGCATAGGGAGATCCTTTGTCGAAAATTACAGAAGTGACATTGACTGTCAGTCAATAAAGTGCTTTCCACACTTTCAGAACCTGTGTCTGAAAGTCACAGGTGCTCTGTTGTGCACCCCAGTAGTTTCAGTACTGGAGGTGTGGGAACAAGAAGAGCTCTGATGTTTGCTAGCTACCCAGTCTAACCAATTCACCAATGTTCACACTCATACAGACACATACACACACACACATACATACACACAAGAGAGAGAGAGAGATCAGATATAGATGGCAGGAGTTCCTCAACAGCTCTCCACTTCTCTATCGTTTCATTCCCATCTCCCACCACCTTCTTCCAACTCTATCCACCACTCCCTACCCCATCTGCCTCCCATCTTTATGTCCTTTTTTTTACTATTGTTACTAAGCCTGAGTCACAATAGTGCTGCCTACCTGCCCACAGATGTGGGGCCATCCACCAGAGCATGGGCTGATGTGGGATTCCCCTCTGTATGCTGTGAATACCATTGGTTAATAAAGAAACTGGCTTGGCCTGATAGGGTAAAGCAGAGCTATGCGTGAGAGGGTGAAACTAAACTGAATGCTGGGAGAAAGGAGATGGGGAGAGAGAGAGAGAGAAGCCATGGAGCTGCCGCCAGAAACAGACACACTGAAACCTTCCTGGTAGGCCACAAGCCTCATAGTAAAATATAAAATAATGGAGATGGGTTCATTCTAGATGTAAGAGCTAGCTAGCAATACGCTTAATTAATTGGTCAAGCAGTGATTTAATTAATACAGTTTCTGTATCGTTATTTCTGGAGTCTAGGCAGCCAGGAAACAAACAAGTGGCCTCCTTACAACAATGGGCCACATGGGCAAAGGAAAGTGACCCTTCCTCAGCAGCTATCAATTGCCAATAGCTCCTCCAGTGGGGTGGAGTCTCAGGGTCCCCTCTCCTATCCATGCTGGAATTTTTACTGTCTTGAGCTTATGCAGGTAAGCACAACTGCTATGATGGGATGTCGGCAGCATGTCCATCCAGCAACTTTAGCATTTCACAACACTTCTCATCTGCCAGCTCTCACCATCTGTCCCTTGGTAATGCCTTGCACTTCTCCACTACTGGGGACCAGCGAGATGGCTTGGTGGGTGAAAGCATTGCCACCAAGCCTAAGTGTTTGAATTGGACCCCTGGGACCCATACAGTGGAAGGATAGCTGACTTCTCCAAGTTTTCTGACTGCTTCAGGTTATCCTCTAAGCTCTACATTGTGGGTGTTTCTTCCTCTAAATAAATAATGTAATAATAACAAAAATCTCTGCTATTGGGCTGCTACCAAGTAGTAGAGCACTTGCCTAGCATGTACAGGGTTCTGGGTTCAAATCTCGGGATTGTAAGAGGGAAAGAAAGGTCGAGTCAATGTTAAAGGTGTGTGGATGGTGTACATACAGATGTGTGTAGATATGTGGGTTGTGATGTACTGAACAACTCAGTGGGTACAGAAGTAAGGCTGAACAAAAGGGAAAAGTGTATTTTCAAGTTCCTTGGATCAATAAGTACCTTACAGAGAAGTTATATTTATTTTTGATTAATTTATGATACTATTTCATGGTAAATAAAATCTATATGTCATTTATACCTTTACAGTGGGAAAGGGAAGATGAAGAAGGAGAAGACATACATATAACTTTGAACTCATTTATTTGTATTTGCATTTAAACATTGACACACAGTTGGATATCTTTAAGGGGATACCACGAAACACAGCAATGAGTAAAGATTAAGGTAGTTGGTATATCCATCACCTTGAACTTTTACCATTTCTTTGTATCTATCTGCTGTGGGATAAAGCTCTTATACACCATAAAGATTTGTCACTCATATTGGTTTAATAAAATGCTGATAGCCAGGGAGGAAGTATGCGGGGTGACCAGACTAAAAGAGGAAATTTCTCCTGAGACAGCTTCTGTGAAGTCTAAGCTGGGGTCTTCACCATAGACTCCTGGGAGATTCCCCTGTACCAGGCTTCCGCCTGACTCTAAATTTCATATTTTGGTTTGATTTGGCTTGGTTTGGTTTTTGAGACAAGGTTTCTCTGTGTAACAGCCCTAGCTGTCCTGGAACTCGATTTGTAGACCAGACTGGCCTTGAGTGGCCAGTGCATGCCTCTGTCTCACAAGTGCTGGGATTAAAGGTGTGCACCACCAGGCCAGTTCCCTACATTTTTTTTCTTAAGTAGAGAGTATGGTAAAACTTTGTACTAGGTGACATGAGACGAGGGGGTTGGATTTCTCAGGATGAAAGGCTGAAATTGGAATAGGGGCTTAGGGAGGAGAGAGGAAGCAAGTGAGTTAACCAAAAGTAAGGATATATTAAGAAGCCTCTACTAACTAGTTTGTATGCTTACTACAAAATATAACATATAAAAATGTAGCCTGAGATCTCCCAGCACTACGGATGATGTAAATTTATATGTACTATAAATTCTGTCTTCTAGAATTTTCTCAATGTAGCAACCAAAGGCAATAAATAGAATCAAGGCTTACATTCCCACTAATTGCAGGCAAATGGTGGAACTCACAGAAGCTGTCACAGCAGAAATTTCCTTGTGGTTGTTTTTCGACTTGCCTACATTTTATATTATTTTGTGTTGAAAATCATATTTGTTAAATATAAAATCAAACATTTTTCTTCGGAAACTGATACGTCAAGAAGGAACACTAGCAACACTTCATATCCACTAACCCTCAAGAGAGAAACAAAGGCGAGAGAGAAGCAGAGCTGAGCTTTCAGTTCTACAAGCAAAAGCTGTTGGCTGTGGGGCCGGCACTCTAGTGTCTGAGCCTCAATCAGTTTGCTTCAACACAGGACTAGCAACTAAGCAATTTACAAAGATGAAGTTTGCTCATAATGCTGCGGACTGGGAGGTCAAGGAGCATGAGTCCAGCATGTGACACAGGCTCTCTGACACATCATAACAGGGCAAAGATCAGCGTACAGCAAGACAGAGCAGATACACCACAAAGAACTTGACTTCATAACCAGGCCACCTCTTAGACAACCATAAATCCACTGACTCATTAAGGCATGACATAGTTAATCACGAAGGCAGAAAATGTGTGACCTAGCCATTCCAAAGGTCTCCCCCGCCCACACATCTAAATAGGAAGCCATGTTCTAACACATTCAAGCCACCTCCATGCCTTTCTCTCCTATGGCAGAATTAAAAAAGAAAAGAAAAGTGAGAGGCTTTGTGGGAAAGATTATCTTTCACTCCTGCAACTAGTTTTCAAGCTGATGGCCAAAAACAAACAGCGCCCAAAACACTGACTAGTGAGTTCAAGGTAGTTCAAGGTTCAGCAGCAGTAACTAACTCAGAATTGGCTGAGAATGGCTAATCACAATTGCCTTCTGTGATCACCAACCTCCTCCAACACGTACCCTGCCAGGAAAGTAAGAGAAGAAAGTCCATGGGGAAGGCATTGGAGCTTTTGGAAAGAGCTAGCTCTTGCCTGAACCAAGCAGCCCCATCTCTGAATCTGAATAGAGAAGTTCACAAGACAATCCTGCATGCAGGGTAAAACGGTCTCAGGACTGAGGCCAGCAAGATGGCATAGTAGCTACAGACACTTGTCACGAAGCTGACACAAATCTGAGTTTGATCTGCAAGATCCACAAGGTGGAAGGAAAAGTGTGACCCCACACACACAAATTGTCCTCTGACTTCCACATTCATACTGTGGCATTGGAACACACACACACAGAGACAGAGAGAGACAGAGAGACAGAGAGAGACAGAGAGACAGAGACAGAGAGACAGAGAGGCAGAGAGACAGAGACAGAGAGACAGAGAGACAGAGAGAGAAATAGAGACAGAGACACAGAGAGAAATAAAGAAAGAGAAAAGAAGTAAATAACTTTTAAAACTAGGACTCAGAAGATTTACATCACATACATTGGTGTCTGCTTGAACACTGGGGCTACTAGCAGGATAATCAAGAAGGGTCTTGGACTGGCCACTGTCCAGTGTCTGAACCCTGAGAGAACAGGCTTGGCAGTGTCCACAGACCATAGAATTCAGGGCCACTGAAACCAGATGCAATTAGAAACGGAGGCTTAACACAGAACTTTCAGGCCACAGCTTAGAGTCAAATAAGTATCCTTTTAGAGATGCTGTTAGATGTCACTGGCCTGATGGTTTGTTGGTTCCTGACCCCTCTAAATTTAGACAACAAGGAAGAATCATAGTAGTGAGTAATATAGAAGAAATGGACTTCAGTCTTACAGAGGTAAGTCATGACAAGGTGTGGAGGGACAGGCTGCTTCCACTCTCTCCTACAGACCCTAGGAGCAAGGTACTCAATCCTGACTGCACATTAAAGTTACCTGGAGCCCTGGGCAGAGTGGTGCATGCCTTCAATCCCAGCACTCAAGAGGCAAGGCCAGGCAGATGTCTGTGAGTTCAAGATCAGCCTGGTCTTCATAGTCAGTTCTAGGACAGCCAGGGCTACGTAGAGGCCAGGGCTACATAGAGAGACTTTGTCAAAAGAAAAAAAGAAAGAAGAAAGAAAGGAGGGAGGGAGGGAGGGAGG
>LOJH01021883.1:812-20115 GCA_001685095.1 Ellobius talpinus
TTGGAAGAGCAGGCAATGCTCTTAACCGCTGAGCCATCTCTCCAGCCCCGAGAGATCATATCTTAAAAACCAATTCTGCTTCTGTATTTAACCATCTTGCTGCCTCTTGAATATGAAGATTACTGGTGGCTAATACACCTGCCAAAGTTTACATGGGTTTTAGAGATCCAAACTCCAGGCTTCCTGCTTACATGGCAAGTGTGTTATCCACTGAGCTATATTCCCCCTCCTGTATATGTCCATTTAAGGAACTGTTAGCTGTTTCAAGGAAAGCTTATTGTTCAGAAGGACAAAAGTCAACTTAGAGAAGCAGAATTCTTTAACTCCAGATTTAGAAAGAGACCTTGCTGTTGTCATTTATAGCGTTATAAATGATAACACTTGCCTCAGTGAATAAAGTGGAGAGAGATCAAGGTGGATACCTGCATCAGCGTCAGGCCCCAGGAATCTGTGTGGGCTGTTTGAACTTATGACAGTTTCTTTGTTTGTAGATTCCTCTCTTTGGTGCTAAGACTATTGTCCAGAGAAGTCCTGATGAACCAGCACTGAGCAAAGCTGAATTTGTTGAGAAAGTCCGTCAGAGTAACCAGGCCTGTCATGATGGAGACTTCCACACAGCTATTGTTTTGTATAATGAAGCCCTGGCAGTTGACCCTCAGAACTGCATTTTATATAGCAATAGATCTGCAGCCTACATGAAAACCCAGCAGTACCACAAGGCATTGGATGATGCAATCAAAGCCCGACTCCTCAATCCCAAATGGCCAAAGGTAGCAGTTTTATTTACTTTCACAGAAGCGTCTGTTTTCATATTTTAGGATAACATTTCATTGATTCAGTACAGATATTCATTCATAGAATCAATACTACCACAAAATCTACAATGATCAAAAACCAGCAACCACCTTCCTTTTTAGTGGTTTTGTAAATGTGCCTTCTGTCCATGTTTAATTCTTTCCCTGCTTGTTTTAGATTTTGGTTTATCTTTTTGCTGAATTACAGGATCCATTCAGGTTTTAGATATCTTTTTTCATACAAATGTTTAAACGTGGTAGAGTGATTGTATTTATCTCCTTCAATTTAAAATGAACTAACTTAGCCATGTATTGGTGCATACCTTTAATCCCAATACTTGGGAGGCAGAGATAGGCGCATCTCTGAGTTGTAGGCCAGCCTGGTCTCTCTTACACAGAAACCCTGTCCTAAACATCCCCCCCAAAAGAAGAAGAATTTAATCAGGGAATTCTCAGCTAAAAAAAATCTTAATTAATTATATTCTCTTGAGCATTGCCTGGTGCAAGTTGGTGATTTTATTTTTTCATAAAGATGCTTTTTAACTTAATGATAGCATTACATTATTATAGATGTATAAAATATGATATATATATATATATCCTAAGTTGAAAATAATTTAAGTGAAAAATAAATAAGCTGGATATAATGGTCTGTACATCACCCAGCATTCAGGAGGCCAAGGAAGGAGGATCTTGAGTTTAAGGTTATTGTTTTAATAAAAACAAAACATAATACACATTCAAAACACATAACCTACCAAATATTATAGCTTAGTTTAGTCTACCTATAATGTGCTCTGTGTACTTAGTCTGGAAGTTAGACAAAATTGTTTAACACAAGCTGGGTATGGTGTTCAAGTTTGTAATTCTAGCTCTCAAAAAGTAAGATTTCAGGTCTGAGGCTAGCATGGCTTGCATAGAAAGTTCTCTAAGACAGCCTGGGCTTTATAGCAAGCCTTGTGTTAAAAACAAACAGATGATGACATTTATGGGTAGAGATGGCAGTTGTGACTGTGGAGGGTAAAACTGGGGCTTGTAATCCTAGAGGAGCATGAAGTCATGAGTTAATGTGAGCCTGAGTTGACCAGGTACACATATTTTTCACAGAGAATAGAGGGAACAGATATTTTTGGCTGAACTCAGTCCCAGATATTTCCACCAATTTGATTAAAAGTTGACCTATGAAATTCGGAGGGTTGCCTTTTCCTCAGATGGTTTGAAATCAAAGAGGCACAATTGATATAAAAAGACAAAGCAGCCAGAAAAGGAGATTGTTTGGAGTTGCTGGCTGGTGGTTTCCACCCAGCAAGAAACTCTGGGGATGTTGACATCTCTAAATGCCACATGTCTCCTGCCTGATCCTGACCACAGTACTCAGTGTTGGGCACATCAACATTTAGGAGGTGCTAAGAGGGCACCTACTTTTGAACCTTTCTAAATACCTACATGTTGGGAGCTTCATATCCATTGAGTTTGATCCATTGACAGGGTCTTTCTTTGTATTAAGAAATAAAACTTTTTGTGTCTGAGACTTAGAGATAGCAAACGGAGTGAGGCTGTATTCCACCTGCAGAGGAATTTCTACTCTGTTTCTCATGCTGTGCTGCCTACAAGATGTTCGCCTTTCTATGCATTAAGGGCTCCAGCACACATATATAGAAGCCTGAGGGCCACCAAAGCTGTGTTGTTTCTGTGACTTCTCTCTGGATTCTGCCTTTCACAGTTTCTTAAAACTTTTTTTTCTTTAAGGTTTATTTGTGTATACAGAGTTCCGCATGCATATTTGCCTGCAGGTCAGAAGAAGGCACCAGATCTCATTATAGATGGTTGTCAGCCACCATGTGGCTGTTGGGAATTGAACTCAGGACTTCTGGAAGAGCAGCTGTAAGGCTCTTATCCTCTGAGCCATCTCTCCAGCCCATGTGATAACTTCTTACAGTGTCATTGTGATTCTGTTACCAGTGCTCAGGGTCAGGGCCAGGGCCAGGTGTTTCCAGGTTCTTGGCTTTTTGTTCAATAGTGAAATAAATAAACCCACACAGATTTCACAGTAACTTTTACTTTATTTTAAACAAAACAATAGAATACATCAGAATATACTGCTAGAGAGCATTGGGCCACATGAGTGAAGATCCTCAAGGCTTCAGATTATTGCCTCTGGCTTATTTTTATGAGGTCCAGATCAAGGAGGGGCTGGTTTCTAAGTTTTGGTGGTTCTCTGTTTTGATCCATTGGTTAGGTCGTATCATAATTTTTCTCCTACACATTTCCCTTCCCCCAATGTATCAGATTTTAGGCATATGCATGTCCATTTATATATAAACATAAGATTATAAGTAGGGGATTTTTCTTGAAAGTTCCCTTTGGGGACAGCTTGCTTTACTGTGAATGTATCCAAATAGGCCACATTAGTCTTCCTGGATATCAGGAGAGTAAGAATGAATAGTACAGGATTTTTTTTTTCTCGAGACAGGGTTTCTCATTAACTTTGGAGCCTGTCCTGGAACTAGCTCTTGTAGACCAAGCTGGCATCGAACTCACAGAGATCTGCCTGCTTCTGCCTCCTGAGTACTCGGATTAAAGGCGTGTGCTACCACTGCCCAGCTAGTATAGGACTTTTAAAACAGTACTTCCAATCTTGCTTGCCAGCAAAGGAGTTACTGGAACAATGCACCAAACATCCAGTTTGACTGCAATAGTGAAGAGGGCTTGTAACTGGAATGTAGTAAGTCTGACCTCAGAGAACCATCCGTTCATCTTCAGCCGTGCAAGTAAGGCTTAGTGGGAGAAGATTCCATTTATGAAACTTTGTCCTCTTTCAAATTCTTTGTTGAACTTCTGGCCATTTTGATATGCAAATGCAGTTTCTGATGTCATTTTGGTAATAAAAGTATATCCTTTCTTTCAGTGGTTAAGTTCACACTTCCTTACCTGGGAAGTAACTGCTGCTTGGCATAATGCCCTTATTTGGGGCAATGATGGATACAGTTTAAAGTTCCTCTGTTATAGTCAGAATTGCTTTGATCTTGGCAAGTGCCTGTGATCAGTAAGACATATTTTTTCTTTTTAATTTGTTTATTATTTATGTGTGCATGCATGCTCTTGTATGTCATTCACATGTGTAGAGTTCAGAGGATTATTGTAGAGTCAGTTCTGTCAACACAAAAGTATAACTCTTACCTCAAAGAAGATTAGGGATAGTTTATTTTGAAGCCAAATATAAGTGATAATAGCTCAGGAACAAATACCATGTTCTAATAAGGTAGCAATTTCATGAACATTCTATACTAACAGAATAAAGAAAATTATAAATCAAGACTTTTTTTCAATACAACAGTGAGTACACTGGGTAGGCAAGTTAGAGTTCTGCTATAGGCAGCAGAGTTCTTCTGGAGACCTCAGATGCTGTCTGATGGTGCTCTTAGACCTTTTGTCTAAGGGGTCTTGATCATGCTTCTTTGCCAGTTAAAATGTTAAAAGGCAGGAAAAATATCGAGAATGATAGCGGAGGGAGAAATCTCAAAACCGCAAATAGGAGTAGACAGAATCAGCAGAGGAGTCCTGAAGCTGAAAACCCAGCCTCCTCTCCAGGACTGGGGTTTTAAGTCTTTGGAGGTCTTCCTCTCCTACTTTAGGGTTGGTCAGTTTGAAGAGAGACAGGGTGGTTGATTGGTTCACAACTGTTGTGTATATGTTCTTGAACTTGGTGGGCCACTCCATCAGCAAGGAGCCCTACTGACAGGAGAAAATTCACAAGGCTTTTGTTTTAAACTGCCAGCCTTTTGTTCCAGATCAGGAGGGAGAGGAAGAAGCCAGTTATCTTTGAAGTTCACCATCTTTATCACCTACTCTCTGCTCTTCTCCCTATCTGTCTGCCTACCTCCTACCCCCTCACTTTCACTGGTGGAAACTAGGATTTTGTTAAGCTAAGATACCCCAAGGGGTTTTATCTGTGATGTTGGATCCAACATAGAAGTGAGCAAGGAATGGCTATTTAGGGGCCTAAAAAATAGCAATTGGTGACCTACTTGCTTGCATTAGGGAACTCAGTTGCCCCAGACCTCTGTTCTGAGACAGACCCCCTTGCCCACAGACCAAAGGCCAAAACCAAAATAAAACAAAAACAGTAGCAATCACTGCAAAAAAAAGAAAGAAAGAAAGGAAGAAAGAAAAAGAAAAGAAAAAAAGCAATTGTAAAAGGTATTTATTAAAGATAAATTGTAACCAGGCTGTGTAGCTACTACTCCAACCTCTACATAATCACTGAAGTTTTAATTAGCTGGAAAGTTTGTGTTCAAAGAGAGATTCTTTCTGGGAATTTGTTTTTGTAGTTCTCTCCTTCCACCTTTATGTGGATTCCTGGAAATGAATTCAGTTCTTTAGGTTTGTGCTTTAGTAAGACAAATTTTCATGAAATTATGTGGTAGAAGATCTTAACTGCAGGTGAAATCAGAAGCCTATGTCAGGTCTGAAAGAAACTCAGGACAAGTGACTAACTTGTACCTATTATTGTACCAAAGCTCCTGCTGGCTTCCAGTCTCACTCAGTACCCATGGCTCCTCTCAGCTCTTCTTACCCCACTCCTACCCCTGTTCCACCTCAAGATCTCTCTTCCCCCAGCTTCTCATTCCTGTATAACTTTGCCATTCTTGCCATGTACCTTCTTGGCCCCCTGCTGTGGAACAATGGTCTTGTACCCTGTAAAGATTTTTATTTGTATTTTAATAAAACGCTGATTGGCTAGTAGCCAGGCAGGAAGTGTAGGTGGGGTGACCAGGCAGGAAGTATAGGCAGGGAAATGAGAACAGGAGAATTCTGGGAAGAGGAAAGAATCAGTCTGCAGTCATCACAGAGGAAGTCAGACACAGAGGAAGCAAGATGAGAATGCCTTGCTGATGAAAGGTACCAAGCCATGTGGCTAACACAGACAAGAATTATGGGCTAATATAAGTTATAAGAGTTAATAAGAAGCCTGAGCAAATATGCTAACTAGTTTATAATTAATGTAGACCTCTGTGGGTTTCTTTGGGACTGAACAGCTGCAGAACCAGGTGGGACAGAAACCTCTGGCAACAGTTCCCTCTCTCTTGGTCCTCTTTTCTGCTTTGGATTCTTCCAGATGCTTCTGGCTGTACTTTCCCACATGTCTACAGTTAAAACATTCCTTTCAACTATACTATAGAGTGCTCATGTCCTTTCTTTATACAGTATGTAAGGAGAATCAGTTATCTCTTCTTCTGCTTGGTGGAGGCAGGGTCTCACTGGCTCTGTGGTGTTAGTGTTGGGTATTCTAGGCTAGCTAGCCCATGGACTTCTGGTGATTCTCCTGTCTTTGCCTCCCAGTATGCTGTGGGATTGTTGGGATTACAGTCTTACCCAGCAGGGATGAAGGCTTCTCTGTAGCTCAATAGATGGTGCCTGGCTCTAGTCTTCTCTGGCACACACACAGTAGCAGATAGTGAAAGGATAAAAAGCTGTAAAAAGGGTACCTATGGTGGGCCCTGCCAAAGTATTTCCTCTGAGAGAATGTGCAGTGTGCAACAGAATTAGTGCAAGGCGTTTATTGGGGGAGGGGAGAGTGAAAGAGTGGAAGGCCTTGGAATGGGTACATGAGAGAGACAGATAGACAGGGAAGCACGAGGAGCAAGAGCAAGAGAGGGAACTGATGATCAGGTCCTTTTAAGAGGTATGCACATCATGTAGTTGAAGGTGGAAAGGGAGTCACCTGGCAGAAGGTGATGAAGTAGCTGCCTTGGTGGCTGAGGCAGGCTGACTGCTACTGCTGCTTTTGTGGGAACTGACAGATAGAAAAAAGTGTTTTCTGTATACTTTTCTTCTGGGCTCCCTACTTTTACATTTTACTGAATTTGACTGACTCTTTCTGACTATATTATTTTTACTGTTATTTTTGGAACCATTAAATTGAAGACAAATTGGCTTGCTACTTATAAATCCTTCAGTATATATTGAGAACATTCTGTTGCATAACCACAATGCAACCCTTAAAATCAGAACATTAACATTAATATAATAATACTGTCCAATCTATAGACACCATTCATGTTTCAGTGATTGCTTAAGGAATGTCTTTTATGAACAAAATTTATTTTCTGGCCCCAGATCTACTATTTGGAAAGAAATGTATCAGATGCTATGTAGTTAGACTATATTATCAAACATATGGTGCTTGCCCACATTTTAAGTAACTTACTTGATGTACTAGATTTTTTTTATTATTATTATTCCTTGGCTCTTAATTGTAATTTACTTAGTTGCTGCCTTAACCTTTGACCAACCATTATAGTAAAAAAACCAGGAACATGTATTCCTTGCCTTTTGATTTTGACTCTGCTTTTGCCAATTCTACATGTCTAATGCATTGGTGCTGGTTTGAAAAGCCTGGGAATCTCTTGACTCCAGGTCCTACCAATTTCCTCTTCTCTACAGGAATTAGCCATAATGTGTCAGAAAAGGAATTGTCTTTAGAATAATCTTATATATCTGACCAGCATTAGGGCTATAAGATATGCACTGAAAAGAACGATAGACTGTGCTTTGTTCTGAATTTCCAATTAGGTGAATGTACTCTTGAGTTAGTTTGGATTATTCTTGTGCCTACAGTCTTTGTAATCATAGTATAAAGTCTCATTAGGTAGTGGCTTGTTACTTTACAAATGAATAACTAATAAAAATCATGGCCAAACTTTTGGGGCCAGTTGCAACTCTGAGGAGCAAGTTCATTGTGATTCTGATTATTGATACCCAGTGTAAACAAGTTAAGATTTGGTTGGTTTCTGTCCTAGTTATTTTTCTATTGCTGTGAAGAGATGGTCTGACCAAGGCAACTTAGAAGGCATTTAACTGGAACTGGGGCGCTTGCTTATAGTTTTAGAGGGTGTGACCATCTGTTCATCCCACTGGGTGAGAATAAGACTACTGCCACAATTTTGGGGTCAAATTTGAAGCAAGCTTTATTAAATACTGGCCAAGAAGATGGACACTGGCCATGTCCATACCCAGGATTCCCAGAGAATGTCTGCGAATTACATTAGTCAGGCAAAAAGCGCAAGGCTATGTACATCCTGCCTTTGTCCAATTGGGAGAAAGCATACATCCTGATGTGCTTCCTGCCCCATACCTCCTGCTTACATGTGTACATCCTGTGCAGTTGGGACAAAGTCCATCACTAGGTCACACATACTAATCTTTTTCAGAACGGTTCTAACAACCAGGAACTGAGCATTCAAATGTATGAGCCTTTGGGGGAGGGGTTCATTGTCATTCAGACCACCACAGTTTCTGAGAGGTCTAAGAAGTTAGACGAGAAGGTGCTGTAAACTCTGATTACGCTCTAGTCTGTTTACATTCATCTTTGTAAAACAGCCAGTCTCTTGACTGGGGCTGTGTAAAATAAAAAATAAGTTACATATTTCTTACTCCAAGAGGCAAGAAGCAGGACACAGGGGCTGGAGAGATGGTTCAGTGGTTAAGAGCACTGACTCCTCTTCCAGAGGACCAGGGTTCGATTCCCAGCACCCACATGGCAGTTCACAACTGTCTGTGACTCCAGTTCCACGGGATCCAACACCCTCCCACAGACATATATGAAGACAAAACAAAACAAAACACCAATGTGTATAAAATAAAATAAATTAAAAAAAATAAAAAGCAGGACACAGATCATAGTACAGGAAAACCAAAGTTCAGCCTTGTAAAAAGCTCTGCGTCAGACACTTGGGACTCAATTATGGTCTTAGCAGGCTTGGGAAGCTCCACTTGTAGAGCTCTGCCGTTCACAGCACACTGAGCTCCTTCCTCTCACAAGCTCAGAATGGCTCTGCTCGTAGCTGCTGCCATCTTTGGTGGTCCTTCCCATGGCACTGGCATCTCCAAAATGCTGCAGTGTCACTGCAACTGGACTGCACTTTCACTAGTAGCTTCTGCTGACTTTCTTCAGGGACTCTGACCCTACCACATGGTGCCAAGCCTTGATTTTCTCCATGTGTTTTCACCAAGGTTCTAAGTCTCAGCTGCTCTCTCAGAGTCCTCATAACTTCAAAATCTTGAATCACCTGGGAGACACACATGATCAAGTTCAGTGCAGAGTACAGCCTTGTCTCTCTGGCCTGTGGCTTCTGTGTGTTACCCCCCGGATGCACTTCCCAAGCTTAGGCCTCCTTGATGCTGATTACTCAGCTCCAGCTGACCAGTCTGCTCCAGCAAAGGCTTCACTTTAGTTGGTCCTTGTCTCTTGTTACTCACAGATGACTCTTTAGTCCCAGCTGACAGTATCAGACTCTCAGATTTACCTTTGAAACTTCATAAACTAGACTCTGTGTCTACATTGGTCTCATAATAGCTTTTAAAGCTCTGAACACCAGATGACTTTTCTAGCCAAAAGTTCCAATGTCCTTCTTAAATCCTCCCCAAAACATGGTTAGGTCTGTCACAGCAATATCCCATGAATCTGGTACCATAGTTGATTTTACTCAAGAGTTTTCTGGAGGAACAGAACTAAAAGACTGAAAAAATTTATCTCAGAATTTATTAAGTCATCTTTAAAATAGTAGCAACAGCTAAGTCACATACCTGAGAAGCTAAGGATTCAGTAGTTACTTTGTCCTTGAGAACAGGTCCCTTAACAGTTAAAGTTTAAAAGGTGATTCTTCCACTCTATCAAGCCAGTTGCTTCAAGATGGTAGGGGAAATGGTCAGCCTATTGGATTCCATGAGCATGGGCCTACTGCCACACTTCCTTAGCTGTGAAGTGGGTTCCTTGGTTTATTTCAGTAAGAAAAAAAGCACTGTTCCCTCCTCAATGGAAGCGGCCCATTGTAATCAACTTGGCAACAGGTTGCTGGATGGTTACCCTGGGGAATAGTGTCATGTTGGGGGCTCAGTTTTGGCCTCTGCTGCTGGTAGATCTGGCACTCAGCAGCAGCTGTAGCTGGATCAGCTTTTGTGAATGGCAGTCCATGTTATTGATTCATAATGTCCATCTCCTCATGGCTAGGGAAAGAGGCTGGCTCTCCACAGAAGGGGTCATCCTGTCTGCTTGATTATTAAACCCTTCCTCTTCCGAAGTTACTCTTTGATAAGCATTTACATGGAGCACAAGTATCTTCACATCCTTTGCCCATTTGGAGAGATCTGCCCACATACTTCTTCCCCAGATGTCTTTCTCACCAGTTTTCCAATCATGCTCCTTCCAGTTGCTGGCCATCCAGCCAAACCACTGGTTACAGCCTATGAATTAGTGAACAATCACACATCTGGTTGTTTCTTATTCCTAATGAATCTACAACTATGTACACTGCCTGAAGTTTTACCTACTTTGAACATTTCCCCCCTCTGCAGTCTTTCAGGGTTTTCCTAGAAAAGAGCTATAATGCTGCACCTATCCTCTTCTTTTCTGGTTTTTTGAAATAGGGTTTCTCTGTGTAGCAGCCCTGACTGTCCTGGAACTCACTTTGTAGACCAGGCTGACCTCAAACTTCATGAGATCTGCTTGCTTCTGCTTCCCAAATGCTGGATTAAAGGTGTAGCTATCCACTCTGGTGCTGTGTAGTAAGAAGAACCATCAGTTAACTCAGTTAACTATGTCCCAGTGTCTCTTCCTCAGCCACCTAATCTATAGGCCACACTCCATAAACCAGTAGCTAAATGCAATCCCATAGGATTTTGGAGCCAGGCCATCTATAGATAACTGTTCTTTTGAGAGACAACTCTTGACCTGTTAGTGGGGCCTTAGTGAAAACTGAACATTTGACCATGAGCTACCAGGTTACCTTGCAGCCTGAGCTGCCCTTTCTGAATAGGGTGTTATCTCACCCACCACGCCCTAAAGTCAGACATGTACAGCAACTGTTCAACAAATCAAAATGGTATATGTGTGATTTATTTGTGATTTGGCTGGAGCAGGTCCTAAGGGAACAAGGACATTACATGAAATTGCTCAAATATTATGGTTCCTATTCCTATCACAATGACTTTTATCTCCAAGCATCCATCTGTCCATGGAAACACCACCCCTGAGTGAACTTGGCCCTCCTATATCAATCATTTATCCAGAAATGACCTACAGGCTTGCCTCCAGAAAGTCTGATGGAGGCATTTTCTCAATTGAGGTTCCTCTTTTCAGGTAACTCTAGCTTGTATCAAATCGACAACACAAAACAAAAATGATACTCATAGGCTCATGTATTTGAACTCTTGGTCCCCAGTTGGTGGTGCTATTTGAAGAGGTTTCTGTGTGGTCTTGACAGAGGAAGTGTGCCACCACAGGTGGGCTTTTTTTCCAGTTTTCTCTCTTTGTTTTGTGCTTGTGGTTCAGGAGCTCTCAGCTTCTGTTCTTTATGGCTGCTTGCTGCCATGATGGACTTGTTGTATTGTAGCCTTCTGGGAAAGTAAGCCCAAATAAACCCATCCTTGGTCATGCTGTTATCACTGTAACAGAAAAGTAACTAATACAGCATTCTTATCACCAGTTAAAGTCTCAATATCAAAAATCTTGCTTGTTTGATGTGAATCATTGGGTACCCTTGGTTTTTAGATCCCTCCATGGGCTGGTTACTTTGATTATATAGATCCTTCAGAATTAGACTGACATGGTACAGGTTTATGAAATATTGTGTCAAATTGATCTTAAAGACTGCAAATAGGATCATCATAAGTACAGAATTCTTTTCAAATAGAGAAGAAATTAAAAAGTGACTTCAAAGGATTGGTTAACAAAGGGTCACTATTTGAGAATGTCCTCCCTACCTACTAGATAATAACAAAACCCATTGCTTATATGGGCTTGAAAATGTAGACAAAATCTTTCAATTAGGTGGAGATAAAGGGCTTGTTTTTACTTTTAAAAAATAGGAGAATTTTATATGGCTTTTTTGTGCTATGTTCAAGTTTAATACAATTTACTCTTTAAAAGAGTGAGATATGCACTCTTTCGTGTAAATCCTATGTGGTTTTATTTATTTTTGTTGTTTTTGTTTTGTTTTGTGTTGTGTTTTTGAGACAAACTCTAGTATATTGTCTGGGCTGGTTTTGAATGAATGGTTTAAGCAATTCTCTTGGGTTAGCCTCCTGAAAGCACTGCAAATATAGGCATGTGCCACAGTGCTTTGCTTCAGTGTAGTTTTGCAGCTTCATAGTATCATAGAGATATAGTTTTGCTCTGCTATTATTAATTTGTAAGAGTCTCACATGTGCTTGTAATGGCAGTTTTTACTGAAGACCTCTTTGTATTAACAGGTTAAGTAGTGAGTCTGTTGTTATTGTTTGTGATACTTGGGATTGAACCTAATGTCTCACACATGGTAGGCAAACACTCTACTGCTGAGCTACATCTACATCCAAAGTTTGCCTTTTTATGTCCAAGTAGATAGAGGAACTTCTGCTCTCTCTTCATGTTTCATATACTCTAAATTTTTATGACAGTATTTGGTAAATAGTTGGATAAATAGCACTGTATCAGCTATTTCTTGATTATAAGCAATTACACATTTTTATCTGGGTATGCTAGCACCTGCCTATGACTTTGAGCACTTAGAGAGCTAAGACAGAATGAGTATGAAGTCAGCTTAGCATTGGCGGAGGCTGCTTGTTTGTTCCTGGCCGCCCAGACCTGAAGTAATCACACAGAAACTATATTATTTGCAATACTGTTTGGCCAATGACTTAAGAGTATTTCTAGCTAGCTCTTACCTCTTAAATTAACTCATTTCTGTTATTTATATTTTACCACAAGACTCGTGGTTTATCAGCAAGGTTCTGGTGCATCTGTCTTCTGCTGCGGTTACATGGTTTCTCTTCGACTCTGCCTTCTTTCTCCCAGAATTCAGTTTAGTTTTCCTGCCTAGCTAGATTCTGCCCTGTCATAGGCCCAAGCAGCTTCTTTATTCTTTCACCAGTAGAAGCAATACATATACAGAAGGACTTCCCACATCAGTCTAGGTTACATAGTAAGTACCTGTATTAAACAAATGCAACTGAACCAAAAATGTAGTACATTTGAAATTTCTCTTTAGACATTGTATCTGTTTCTGTAGTACTGTTTACAATGTCCAAATTATGTTTTTATTATTTTATGTTTTCTCTTTTGTTCAACCTTATGAGACCAACATGGTGAATGTTTTTTTTCCTTGTTGTACAGATAAAGAAAACTGAGATTAGGAGGGAATGTGGTTTAACAAAATGAATTGATATTTGTGGAAGTTCTTTGTAAAATATAAAAGACTAAAAACATGAATACTGTATTTCTGTACATTGGGCTGTTGTTAAACTTAGTCTTATTTTAAGTCCAGTATTCTTGGTCCCTGTGTTATATATTTTTCTATATAAGTAGATCATATTAGTTGTCATATTATTAGTAAGAACTTTGTAGTTTTGTTGGTATTCATTGCAAATTGGAAATAGTGCAGTGTGTTTTACAGTATATTTCTTGATCAGGTCTCTGTTTCTGTCTAAATATTGAAGGTAAGTCTCAGCCCCTTTAACTGGTCACATCTTAGTTTAGGAAATAGTGATGGAATTATATCTAGATATCAAACTAAAATACAAACTCAAACTTTTATGTATATAGTTTCTTTTGTAGGAATTTGGGTATTTTTATAATGAAATGGTATAAGCTAAATAAGCAGGGAATGGCATAGAAAGAATGATAGGTACCAGGGTGTGAGAGAATGAGGAGAAATAACATGTCATTTAGTAGGTACAGGTTTCATTTCATAAGATGAAAACTTCTGGACTTGTACAGCAAACATGAACATAAGATTACAGAAGCCAATACTCAAAACTGGCAAAGATGGTGAGTCTTGTCTTACCATGTTTTTATGACAAAACCAATTTCAAAAGGTATAAAACACATGCTGTTTGACAGATGCTCAGAACCTACTACCTAGAATGAGAAATGATAATGTTTTCTTTGCAGTGATTATTTGTGAAATATGTTATAACTGCATCTTATTCTTGATATAAAAGCCTAGATGGTTCTGGAGCACAGATAATCCTCTTAGGTGAACTATGTATGACCCGATGTTAATTTTTGCATTATTTCTCTACTTTGTTCAATTAATATGGTGAGCAGTATTCTCATACAGTACTTTTTTGTTTTGATTTCCCTACTAAGAGAAAAGTTTTATTATGTTTAACGACTCCTCAGTGTTTTCACCCAGGAGCTTCCCTTCCAGATGTCTGCCTGGCACTCATTGTAATATACTTGGAGATATTACAGCCTCTGCAGAGTTAATAAATGATTCAGTAACTAGTCTAAAATCTAGTGTAGTCATCTGTAACTTCCAGGTATTATGCAGTAGTGCTTCACTCTCTTCATCTGCCATTAAGATGTCAGTGGTTGCTGTTGCTTTATCCTTTAGTCTGAGGATAGAATTAAAAGCAACTTTTCACTATAAAGTAATTTATTAAAAGGAAAGCTCCCCAGATAATAGCTTAGTAATTTTTAAGTATTAATTTTGTGTTAGTGCTACATATTAGGCATTCAAAGGAATTTAAATCAGCAGAGGTGTACTATATAACTTAATTGTTTAGAGTTTTTATTAGCATATATTAATTATCCACAGTAATAGATGTCATTATGACATTTCTATTCGTATATATGATGTAGTATGATTAGTCAGCCCCAATACCTTTTCTTGGCCCCCTCCCCCTCCCACCAATCCTTCCCACTTTCCAATCAGTCCCTGTTTACTTTCATGCCATTGTATGTGAACCAGTTGTATGGATTACCTGCTGGAGCATGAGTGAAGTAACTTACCAGTGGCTGCATGACAACATATTGAACGGTCTAATCTTGTGCTGCAGGCGTTCAGTGTAATGGCCATGCCAGCCTGGAAGACAGCAGTATGAACACTTTGCCTCTTTCCTGGGGCTTTACACTCTTTCCATGCTATGATGTACATCGTAGAGCTTTAAATAACGTTTCTTCTCACTTCAAATAAAATTCTTACCATGACCCAAGAAAACCCAAATCATGACTCAAAAATTTGGCATCTTTGATTTGTCTTTGATTGGTCATGTTTGTCTATCATACTCCAATCACAGTCCTCTCTCTCTCATCTCTCTTTTTTCCTGGGCCATGGGTATTTTCATTTTTTGTCACTTTAATCCTTTTGAACTTGCTCCCTGTAATTAATTGTCTTTTCCTCATTATGGTTGCAGCAGCTTCTTTATATTTAGACATTATCTTAAATGTTGCTGTATGACACAATGTAACTATTTAACCACGTTTAGTCTTTTGTTCTTATATTTAAATGGGTTTCTCTACAGCTCTTTTCTTAAAAAAACAATAAAGATTGTGAGTGTATGTGTGTGTGTGTGCACACGCTTAAAAGGGGCGCTCAGATTCCTTTGAGTTGGAGTTGCAGGCAGCTGTGAGCTTCCAGATACATACGGGCACTAAGAACTGAATTTGGGTTCTCTGGTAGAGCAACAAGTACTCTTAACCACTGAGCTATTTCTCCATCCCTCTATGGCTCTTTTTACTATTCTATTTTGTTTCTTGATCATCTTCTGCTCCTTAGAAAATATGTTCCACAGGAGTGGAAAACTTTTTTTCTTACATTGTATATCTTGTGTCTCTCACAATGAATGTACTAGATCTTACTAGTTTATTGAGCAAATAACTGTGTCTTTACTGTGTCTTGCTAAGTGCTTGCACATTACCCAGTGTTCTCTGGAAGAGCAGAGTTTAGTCAGGGAGATTGACAAAACAATAACTGTAATGTGAATGTGTTAAATCCCATGACAGAGGAATCTATTATATGCAATGGAACCACACCTGAGAGAGTATCGGTTTTTTCTAGGATAGGTCAAAGACATGATTTAATGTATCAGCGCTTTACATTTTACATTAAATTGTTCTCTGGAGGCACTTTACTGACTAGTTCTGGACTCACTGACTTTACTCACCATTGATGTTTACTTTTCTAAAGAATGTTTTTAAGATTTCAGGGCCAGGCCTGGTGGCACACACCTTTAATCCCAGCACTTGGGAGGCAGAGGCAGGTGGATCTCTGAGTTCAGGGCCAACCTGGTCTACAGAGTTCTAGGATAGCCAAGGGCTACACAGCAGAACCCTGCCTCGGAAAACCCAAAACCCAAAACCAAACCCAAACAAAACAAAATCATTTGATCTTTCCTAAGTGCTTTGAAAATATAGGATGCTGCATTCAGGAAAAAAGAAAAAGAAAAAAAAAGCACAGACTTGCAGAAAAAAAGAAAATAGAATGCTGTATTTTTTTTAAATTTATTTATTTTTTACATACCAATCCCAGTTCCTCCTCCCTTCTCTCCTCCTTCTCCCCTCTTTCCTCCCTATGCCCCATCTGCCCCTCAGAGAGGGTAAGGGCTCCCCTGGGAAGTCAACTAAGTATGTCGATCACTTCATTGAGTCAGGACCAAGCCCTCTCTCCACCACACGCCTGTGCCTAGGCTAAGTAAGGTCTCTCTCCACAGAGAGTGGGCTCCACAAAGTCAGATCATGCATTAGAGTTAGATCCCGGTCCCACTGTTGGTAACCCCATATACTGCCCAAGTCACCTGTATTCAGGGGGCCTAGTTTGGTCCTATGCAGGTGCCCCAGTTGTCAGTGCAGAGTCACTGAGCTCCCACTAGCTCACGTCAGCTGTTTGTGTGGGTTTCCCCATCATGGTCTTGACCCCTTTATCATTCCTTCCTCTCTTCCATCATTCTCCAGGAACTCGGTCCAGTAGTTGGTTGTGGATCTCCACATCTGCTTCCATCTGTTTCTGGAAGAGTTGTGGACTGTAGGCTGATTATCTTTTGTTTTATGTCTGGTATCCACTAATGAGTGAGTAAATAATATATTTGTCTTTCTGGGTCTGGGTTACCTTACTTAGGATGGTTTTTTCTAGTTCCATCCATTTGCCTGCAAATTTCAAGATGTTATTGTTTCTTACCACTGAGTAGTACTCCATTGCATAAATGTACCACATTTCTTTATTCGTTCTTCAGCTGAAGGGCATCAGTTGTTTCCAGGTTCTGACTGTTACAAATAATGCTGCTATGAACATAGTTGAGCAAATGTCCTCATGGTGTGAGTGTGCCTCCTTTGGGTATATGCCCAAAAGTGGTATTGCTGCGTCTTGATGTAAATTGATTCCTAATTTTCTGATCTCCACAGCGGCTGTACAAGTTTACACTCCCACCAGCAGTGAAGGAGTTTTCTCCTTACTCCACATCCTCTCTAGCATAAGCTGTCATCAGTGTTTTTGATCTTTGTCATTCTGACAGGTATAATATGGTATCTCAGGGTTGTTTTGATTTGCATTTCTCTGATGGCTGATGGTGTTTAGCATTTTCTTAAGTGTCTTTCAGTCATTTGAGATTCTTCTGTTGAGAATTCTGTTTAGATTTGTACCCCATTCTTTAATTGGATTATTTGATAGTTTGAGGTCTAGTTTATTGAGTTCTTTGTACATTTTGGCGATCAGTCCTCTGTCAGATGTGGGGTTGGTGAAGATCTTTTACTATTCTGTAGGCAGCTGTTTTTTCCTGTTGACTATGTCCTTTTTTTTGGAAGCTTCTCAGGAGTCCCATTTATTAATTGTTTCTCTCAATGTCTGTGCTAGTGCTGTTATATTTAGGAAGTGGTTTCTTGTGCCCGTGCGTTCAAGGGTACTTCCCACATTCTCTTCTGTGAGGTTCAGTGTGGTTGGTTTTACGTTGAGGTCTTTGATCCATTTGGATTTGAGTTTTGTACATGGTGATAGATATGGATCTATTTTCATTCTTCTATGTGTTGACATCCAGTTATACCAGCACCATTTGTTGAAGATACTTTCTTTTTTCTACAGTTTTAGCTTCTTTGTCAAGAACCAGATGTTCATAGGTGTGTGGGTTAATATCAGGGTCTTCGATTCATTTCCATTGGTCTCCACCTGTCTGTTTTCATGTCAATACCAAGCTGTTTTCATTACTGTAGCTCTAGAGCTATAGTCAGTGATGGTGATGCCTCCAGATGTTCCTTTATTGTACATGATTGTTTTGGCTATCCTGGGCTTTTTTTTGTTTGTTTGTCCATATAAAATTTAGTATTGTTCTCTTGAGGTCTGTGAAGAATTGTGCTGGGATTTTGATGGGTATCGCATTGAATCTGTAGATTGGTTTTGGTAAGATTGCCATTTTTCTTGTGTTAATCCTACCAATCCATGAGCATGGGAGATCTTTCCATTTTCTGATATCCTCTTCAATTTCGTTCTTCAAAGACTTAAAGTTCTTGTCATACAGGTCTTATACTTGTTTGGTTAGAGTTACCTCAAGATAGTTTATGTTGTGTCTGACTTTTGTAAAGGGTAATGTTTCTGATTTTTTTCTTGGCCTGTTTATTTGTATATAGGAGAACTACTGATTCTTTTTTTTCCTGCCACACATTACTGAAGGTGTTTATCAGCCGTAGGAGTTCCCTGGTAGAATTTTTAGGGTCACTTATGTATATTATCATGTCATCAGTTAATAGTGGTAATTTGACTTATTCCTGTCCAATTTGTATCCCCTTGATCTCCTTTTATTGTCTTATTGTTCTAGCTAGGACTTTTAGTACTATATTGAATAGATATAGAGAGAGTGGACAGCTTTGTCTTGTTCCTGATTTTAGTGGAATCGCTTTGAGTTTCTCTCCATCTAGTTTGATGTTGGCTGTCAACTTCCTGTATATTGCTTATATTGTGTTTAGGCATGTTCCTTGTATCCCTGATCTATCCAAGACCTTTATTATGAAGGGGTGTTGCATTTTGTCGAAGGCTTTTTCAACATCTAATGAGATGATCATGTGGCTTTTTTCTTTCAGTTTATTTATATGGTGATTAAATTGATGGATTTTAGTATGTTGAACCATCCCTGTATTTCCGGGATTAAGCCTACTTGATCGTGGTGGATTATGTTTCTGATGTGTTCTTGGATTCCGTTTGCTAGCATTTTATTAAATATTTTTGCATTAATGTTCGTGAAGGAGATTGTCTTTCTTAGTTGCATTTTTGTGTGGTTTGGGTATCAGGGTAACTGTAGCCTCATAAAAAGAGTTTGGCAGTGTTCATTCTGCTTCTATTGTGTGGAACAATTTGAGGAGTATTGGTATTAGCTCTTCTTTGAAATTTTGGTAGAATTCTGTGCTGAAACTATCTGGCTCTGGGCTTTTTTTGGTTGAGAGACTTTTAATGACTGTTTCTATCTCCTTCTGGGTTATAGATACATTAAATTTGTTTATATTGTCTTGATTTAATCTTGATATGTGATACTTATCCAGAAAATTGTCCATGTTCTTTAAGTTTTCCAGTTTTGTGGAGTATAGGTTTTCAAAGTATGACCTGATGGATTTGCCCCGTGTCTGTTGTTATGTCCCCTTCATTTCTGACTTTGGTAATCTGGATCCCTCTGATAGCCTTAATTGTACAAACAGCTGCTTTTTAGAATGTGTACTTTGTGTTTAGGTTTGATCATTCAAATATAGAGAACACTTGGTTTTTTCTTCC